>CM061051.1:32219115-32519228 GCA_030762985.1 Adelphocoris suturalis
TTAAATGCCACAGACTTGCGAAAGAATCTGTTTGGTGGCCTGGATGTTCAAAGGATATAGAACAATTGATAACAAACTGTAATATTTGTAGACAACTCGGGCGAAACTAATCAGAGCCTCTCATTGTCAGTGACCTCCCAAATAAACCTTGGGAGCTTCTTGGGACTGATTTATTCAAGATTTCGAACCAATGATACATGATAGTTTAAGACCATTTCTCCAAATTCATAGGAATAATTATATTGATATCACTGACATAAAATGCTGTGATCCAATGTCACAAAAACTTGTTCTCAAACATGAAGTTCCTAAGAAAAAAAAAAAAAAAAAAAAACAATTCGGGTTCGACAAAGCTATCAGCTGCCCTTATTTCGCTCAGTCGAATAGTGCTGCTGAACGAGCCATGGAAACTGCAAAAAGGATCTCAAAGATGAACAAAGACTGGAACCTTAAACTTGGTCTTCCAGCTTACACAACAAGTCCTTTAGAATCGGGATTATCACCTGCAAAATTGTTGTACAGCAGACAAATTCGATCTAACTCACCATCATCCCAAGATTTTGAGGAAACAACAAACCAGAAGAAAGAAATTCACCAACACAGGGACTAAAATATCAGATCACGCAACAAGAGGAATTATGATGACCGAAGAAGAGCCAGAGAACTTCCCGATCTGAATAAGGATGGTGTGGTGTAACTTCCAGACCTGGAAGAAAAATTTAAAATCTAATCTAAACTTGACGAGTTTCCTAGGTCGTACGCTATCATCCTCATTTGTGGCGGTGAAGTAAAAAGAAACCGGAAACATATAAGTAAATTAACTGCTATGGATACCTGAAATATTTAAAAGATCTAAATTCAACATTTAAATTTAACATTTTCTAATTGCAATTTGGAGAAAATATGATGTTATGTAACTCTTACAAATATATTGTTAACCCCATTGTTTATCTGTTGCTTAGCAGCACACGATTGTGAAAATACCCTACATTATTATGGGGGCTACTGCTTGAAAGAGTCAATTTATTACACATTCAACCCTCATTTTAGAATTTTTTAAATACATCACTTGATATTGGAGCAAATTTTTCTACAAAAAAGTAGAACACTAAATTTTAAGGCAAACAAAATTTGTCAGTTATATTCTTTAAAAAAAAAAAAAAAAAAAAAAAAGTTCAGGATCAATACACATTGAGAAGACCATATTGAAAATGAGAATTGAGCACATTGTCTAACATAACGGATGTTATGTTAGCATTCATGGCTAATACACTTTTTCTAAATAATATCCTGTATAAAAAAAACAAGTTATTTTTAAATCTTGGTCGTTTCCAGCATTTTTAAACAATTATAAAATATTGAGCAAAGGGATGCTTTAATATTTGGCAAAAGAACGGACTTTTTATCTCTATGCTGAGGGGTGTGATCGTCTGAAATGACATATATAAATACTTAGATAGGATATATGATAAAAAATGTTAAAATTCGGCAATCTTTTCAGAACACCCTGAAACGGATTTCAATTATGAATATTTTGAAACCATTGCAATAGTTTGTCTACGAAATTCGCAAAAAACACAAAAAAGTGGTGCACATGCAGTGGAGTGATGCATAAGTACCCAAATGAAATTGCCATACTAGTCCGAAAGACGTCGTTTCAAGAGCTCTAAGATCGTTCACCATGCTGAAAGCGGTTCCGATGGAATTGGAACTCTTAGGGTCAATTCGTCCCAGTTTTTAAGAGTTCCGGAATTCGTCTGAAGTGCCTCTGAGAACGAACCTTTAGTTCGCCAAACAGAACCATACTGCACATGCACAGATTAGGTTTGTCGTTCACAGTGCAGCAATTCAGAAGTTCTGCATCTAGAACCAAGGGAGAAATCAGTTCGGATTTTTTTCTCTCGAGAATTTAGAATTTGGCATGCGCATTGCACTAATTGCTTATCTTGCCGTTCGTTGTTTTACTGCCGTTAATGTTTAAATTTTACTTTCCACATACCTATATATATATATATATATATATATATATATATAATTTTTTGTTTTTTACGGGAAACAATCACTAGTTGAAATAAACTTCAAGCACAATGATAAGTAGTTGAATTCCTAGAAGTACCTAGGTTGAAGTTACTTGGGATTATAATTTGAAATAATCCACGCTTTAAATATGAATAAAACGTATATTAATACAAGAGAACATTAGAACATGAGAACATTAAGTGAGCCATTGTGAACATTGAACTATTTACAGATGATGAAAACACATGCTACCCGTTATGGTATCTGCCGGCACTTTCCTTATCCTTATTCACCAGATTAGCACTAGTAGGCACAATAATAATTCCAACACCCTCCCTTAATCTGGTGAGTACCACCAAAAACAACAACTTGACATAATTTGAACAAAAATCACAATTTTGAACACATTCTTCAAATCATGCCTAATCCTTCAATACAGAATTTATGCTTGGGAGCAGGAAGACTCTTAGTAAAAATATCTGCTACCATTTTATCTGTAGACAAATACTCAACATTGACATGACCATTTTCTAGAATTTCTCGAATATAATGATATTTCACATCTATGTGTTTTGTCCGATTATGAAAAACAGGATTACTAATCATCTTTAGTGAACTTTGATTATCACTATACAATTTCAATGGAGAATCAAACTCAATTAGTTCACTTAATATACCCTTTAAGAATACAGCTTCTTTTCCAGCTTCAGAGACACCAATATATTCAGCCTCTGTACTGGAAGTAGCAACACAACTTTGTTTTTTACAATTCCAAGATATGGCTGCACCAGAAAAATTAAAGGAATAACCTGAAAATGATTTCCTGTCAAAAGTATTGTTGGCGCAATCTGAATCTGAGTAGCCACACACAATTGTATTGCCTTTCCCAGTATAACAAAAACTCAAATCAGCAGTGCCTTTTAAATATTTCAATACTCTTTTGGCATACTTCCAATGTTCTAAATTGAAACAAGAATTAAACTGGCTCAAGTATGTTACTGCAAATGCAACATCAGGACGAGAATTTACCACCAAATACATTAATGAACCTATTAAGGCCTGATAAGGTACATCAAAATTCTCATTCCCCTTGTAAGGTTCCAATCTTATACCAGATTCCATCGGAGTCTTGAATGTTTTGGCCTCTTCAACACCAAACTTTTTTACCAATTTAAGAATAAAATTTTTTTGGTTAACCTTAGTTGTATGATTTTTTCTATCCCTTTCGATTTCTAATCCAACGAAATTTTTAACAGGACCCAAATCCTTAATTTTGAAATTTTTTGACAAATCAGTAACTAATTCTTGTTTGTCATTTTCATTGCTAGATAGAATTAAAAAATCATCCACATAAACAGCTACTATTAAAATGGATTTTCCATTCATTTTGAAAAATAAACGCCTCATATTTCGATTTTTGAAACCCTAAATTCAACAGAACAGATTCGACTTTCTTATTCCAAACTCTTGACGCTTGCTTTAAGCCATAAATGCTCTTTTTCAACATACAAACTTCATTAGAACGTTTAGTATCTTTGAATCCCTCTGGCTGTTCCATGATGACTTCTTCCGTCAATTCACCATTTAGGAATGCAGTCTCTACATCTATATGATCAATGTTTAAATCTAGTTCTGTGCCTAGAGCAATCAACATTCTTACAGTAGAATTCCTAATAACTGGTGAGAATGTCTCAAAATAGTCTACTCCCAGTTCCTGAGTAAAACCCTTGGCCACTAATCTAGCCTTATATCGAACATCTCCATTAGAATCAGTTTTCAAACTAAAAACCCACTTATTCTTTATAACTTTCTTACCTACTGGTCTATCAATCAATACCCATGTTTTATTGTCCTGTAGAGATTTGTACTCAGCTTGCATGGCGCATTTCCAGCGTTTTCCATCCTTCCTGGACATAGCTTCAACAACAGTAGTCGGTTCTGGTCCTTCCTCTCTTTCAGAAGAATGCAAAGTGTGATACACAACGTAGTCAGAAAAAGTCTTCTTCTTCCTCTCTCTGATAGGGTACCTTCTTTCATCAGATTGTCCCATTTGCTGAGTTGTGACCATTGATCTATTTGCAGAAGTTGATTGGCTTTGAGAATCAACTTCCTCGTCACCATCTTCTGATTCAACTTGTGGAGTATCATTGTCGTCTCTACTACAAGAATCCTGAGTTGACTGTGATGACTGATCATCTATCGTATTTTCTAATGAAGTGTCTTCATCGTAATCGTCACTCTTATCCCCTGAGTGATTCAGAAAATCCTGAAATACGTCGTTTTGTGGTACAGGATTGGCTGGCTCTTCAATCTGAAATCTGTCTTCTAAAAAAGTAACATCCCTTCTTCTCACTATGCAACCAGGTTTCCTTGGGTCGTAAAGTCTGTAACCTTTTGTTTCTGTGCAAAACCCCACAAGGATATACGGTTTGGATTTGGCATTCCATTTGGTCCTTTTTTCTTTAGGAACATGTCCGTATGCAATACAGCCAAAAATCCTCAGATGACTGAGATCAACTTTCTTCTTGGTCCATACCTCTTCTGGTGTTTTGCCTGGAATGACTTTATGAGGTGACTGGTTATATAAGTATGCTGCAGTACTCACTGCCTCAGCCCACATCCTCGTATCTACTTTTGAATCCATCATCATTGTCCTTGCTTTCTCAACAACTGTTCTCTGTGCACGTTCGGCAACACCATTTTGTTCTGGTGTGTAAGGAACTGTTAACTGATGACGAATACCCCTTGACTTAAGATAGGCTTCAAATCTGGAATTCACATATTCCCCTCCATTGTCAGTTCTCAAAACCTTGATCGATTTTCCCGTCTGATTTTCGACCATGACATGGAATTCTTGAAAAACTGACGTTACCTCATCTTTAGCCTTCAAAAAATAAACGAATAATTTCCTAGAAAAATCATCAAGAATGGTAAAGATATATCTGGCACCACCCCATGACGATTCTGGCATCGGTCCACACAGATCCGAGTGCAGTAACCCCAACACTTCTCCTGCTCGCTTACTTTTACTCTTCTTGTACGAAAGTCTGGTTTGCTTACCTTCCAAGCATGCTACACAAGTTTGAGTGTTGACTGATTTGAAGTTTACACCAGTAGCTAACCCGTCTTTGAGTAAATTTAAGCTGACTCGATTGAGATGGCCTAAACGTCTATGCCACAGTGGTCATCCACCGCAGTCATCAAACACGTTTCATGTTTCAAATTTACAGAATACAATCCATTCACCCTAGGAACTTTCAACAGAGCATCTCCTTGGATTTTGCATTTTTCGTCATAAATTGTGCATTTATCTGACGAAAACACTACCAAACAATTCTTATCAGCAATTTTGGAAACTGATAAAAGGTTGGTTCTTAATTCTGGTACTAGGGTTACTGAAGATATTTTCGATATCTTCGCCTGGTCGATCAGCACATCACCAGCACCTTCACCCTTGAGTTTTTGGTTGTTGGCAACAACAATGGAACAATCAGTTTTAGTAAAACTCTCCAACCAATCAGCACGACAGGTCATATGCGAACTAGCACCTGAGTCAAGTACCCAAGAATCCTTGTCAGTAGTACTTATTTCAGCACTCAGAGCGACAAGAAAAGCACGTTTCTTTTTGTCGATTTTACTGGTATTATTCTCTCTTTCAACAGTAGAGGAAGAGTTTGACTCACTCGATTCACCTTTCTTTTCAGGACACTGATACCTGAGATGTTTCGTTGACCCACAACCATAACACTCATATGTCTTCTTTTCTTTAGATTTTTTGACTTTAGACTTGGAAAAATAGGCCGATTTCGAATTGTCAGCACCTTTATCCTGAACCAACAACTGGCCTTTGACATAATCTGTTGTCAAAGTGGTCTTGGAATTTTCTATTGCCATAACCATAGGATCGTACTTTTCAGTGAGTCCACTTAAATGATGACAGCTACGAGCTCATCATCCAATGGTTTCCCAATATCTTCCAATTTGTGAGCAACAGACATTACCTCATTGACATATCTTTCCATATTGGGGAAATCACGCATTTTCAGACCTAGCAATGTCCGCAACAACGTCAGTCGACGAGTAAGACCCTTACTCTCGTAGGCATTTTGTAAACTCTTCCAAGCCTCCAAAGCTGTGTTAGCCGATCTGACATGGACATAACAACACGGCTTTATATTGAGGGCTATCTTTGCTAAAGCCTTTTTATCTTGCTCATATCGTAAATTTTCTACTCTCTGCTTCTGATCGTCGTCAATGCCAAGAGACGCAATGTCTTGGGCCGTCAATTCGATTTGCGCGTTATCCGCAATACACCAGTCAATGTGATCATACACTAACGCCATCCGCATCGCGAATTTCCAGTCATTATAATTACTTTGCCCTTCAAGCTTCAGAAGAATAGATTCTCTAGATGAGTCAGACATAATTTGATTTAATCAATACTCACCTTTTCAACTCGAAATCTATTAGGCAAAAAACTTGACCGAAACCGGCTGCAGTTTGACATGCACCTGCAACACAACGCCTGAATTTCGACACAACTTTCACGATCGAACACTTCCGAATACTAAATTCGCGTCAACTGGTTCCCATAACCACTTGGGATTATAATTTGAAATAATCCACGCTTTAAATATGAATAAAACGTATATTAATACAAGAGAACATTAGAACATGAGAACATTAAGTGAGCCATTGTGAACATTGAACTATTTACAGATGATGAAAACACATGCTACCCGTAATGGTATCTGCCGGCACTTTCCTTATCCTTATTCACCAGATTAGCACTAGTAGGCACAATAATAATTCCAACAAAGTTTACAGTGATTCTTGGCTAAAGTACGCAATTATGACTTCAGTATTTGGCATAACATGGAATAGGTAAGTAGGCATAACCTGTGAAAGTAAGTTATAACACTATTGTCTCTAGTCAAAGCTAGTGTAAGCTCGTCTACACTAGTCTACTCTGAGAGATTTTACACAGATCAGTGGTCTGGATGCTCGCATCTTAAACATACACAACATGATGTAGTAGTCAATACCTAAGTAAAAATTGAGATTGGTTGGCTATAATAGATTATTATCCTGTTATACCCATAAAATTATATAATAAAAATAAATGGCGCCCATAGAATTTGGAAATAGAATCTGGAAAAATTATTGAATTTTTGAAAAAAAAAAAATTATCCTGTTGTCTCCAGTTAAAACTAGTTTTGCCGAATTCGGGTTTTCACGGTAGCATATGCGCACATTTATGCTGAAAATGTAATTGAATTTCATTAAAATATACCTACTGAAGAATCTATTTAAAAAAATTCAAAAATTTCTTTGTAAAGATAGTACTACTCGAACAATTTCTGGACCTTTCCTGTTATCCGACTGTCAGCACCTCCAGCGCTGCCTTCTGATAGTACACCTACCAACAAACTATACACATCATTCTGATATACATGTCCAACTACCGTAGACTGGGACAACTTTGCCACTTTTCTATTTTCAAACTGAGATTTCTCCAAGAGAAATCCTCCTCTATATGCTTTGAAACCCCCTTGCATCACGAGTCTTGGTTTCTAATTTCATTCTACGCATTGTTACCTCCATGCCGGCCACTAGTCATGGAGGAAGGGAAGGAGTTGGAAGAAGCCAAAGACAAGATAAGGTATCACTCCTTGGTGGGTGACGTCACTGATAGTGGTTCACTGACACTTGACGGACTCCCTTTAGGCCGTATCACACTAGCATTTTTTCCGCATTTTTTCTGCGTTTTTAACGCAAAAACGTGAAGAAGAAGAATTGCGTTTTTCCAAGGTCAGCTTTTTCGACCATTGCGCATCCTGGCGGAGCGTTTTTAAACTCACTTGGGAAAATTAGAACACGTTCTAATTTTTACCTTGACGCAAGAAAAATGCTAAACATAACCCTTGGGGAGGTTACAATTCAATGAAAAACCCCTAGGAGCCCTAACCTGACAGATTTAATAAAAACGCATTCCGCCAGAATGCGCTGTTTTTGCAGTTATTCCTCTTCAACATTCACTACTGACCTTGAAAAAACGCAGTTTGCCTTCTTCACGTTTCAGCGTTTAAAACGCAGAAAAAATCCAAAAAAAAGTAAGTGTGATACGGCCTTTTCTGATGATGCTGATTTCGGGTCCTATTTCGACTGTGCCACTGTAACGGGCTAAAAATATTTGATACCTCGACAGGAGTTCGAACTCGCGTCGTCACAACTACGAGAAATTATTATTAATTTCCCGGAGTTGCAACGCTCTAACGACCAGAGCTAAGAGGCCAGGGTGACCAAACCTCTTCGACTGTGAGAGTTATTTTCCTGGAGCGTAACAGCATTGACATGACAACAATAAGAAACATTTGTACTTAATATCTTGGATAAACCTCGTTGGCAAAGTTACCATGGTACCTGGACTTTGCCATCGTTTAAAAATCAACTGAGCAACCAGGGCAACTTTGCCAAACAGGTCATCATCATCAGAAATTGCTATAAGTAATTAACGTCAAATTTCGCATGGGAAAAAGATGGTTAAAGAAAGAAAACACATTTTTATGATGCATATTTAAATTACTTATAATGAGACAACTTGAAAATAGAATTAGAAAATATTTACATTTCGTAATAGAATAGAAATCACATATTAAAAAGAAATTTCAATAATTAAGAAAAAAAAATCTTTGACCTTCTTGTCGGAAAAGGAAAATATACCGCAATTTTCATTATAAGGCGGATGAATTATGTATACAATGTCTTGTATGCTGACTAAAGCTTCATCAGCTACAACGGGGTAATAAAAGCTTTCCCCTCTACCTTTCACACGGAGGTAGAATATTTCGAATTCTCCATCGCCACAGTAGTTTGTCAGCCTGCCAACGAAATGAGTTAGACATTTTCTTGTCTGAAACCCGACGATGACAAACATGCCAGCCTGGATCTTGAGCACACAGTTTTCGTCAATATCCTGAACCACATCCACGACCATTACCGAGTCTTGACCCACCTCATCTTCACCATCATCTGCGCAATCTTCTGGTGGCTCAACCTCAAGTGCTCCATCACGTCCTTCATCGTAATTTTCCGGAGCTTCTTCGTCATTTGATTCTTCGGATTTGTCATGCAAGGAATACGTATCACTGTCATTCGGGTTTTTTTCTTGAGCATTCCTCTTTCTGAGTTTCTTACGTGTGCAGCTCTGATTTGTTTTGGAAGTACTAGGGAGGGACTGGACAAGTTGCTTCAAATGGGTCTCATCAACGGCTTGTCCCTGGTTCCACGTTGAGTTTTCTTCTCCTCTTCTTTTCGGGGCTGTGACTGCGGTTTCGGCGACAAGATTGAAGATAGTTCAAAAGTGTCACTGACCTTAGAGGGAGTTTCACTCTGAGAATCCAGGTTGGGGACTAATAGAGTTCATCAGGATTGAAAGGTACAATGTCACATTTCTTGAATCGTGCTAGGATGTTTGATTTCATTTACTCATTATCATTTAGAGCATTAATAAGTTTTGTCAGATTTCGGGGAAATGCACTCTTTTCAAGAGCCTTTGAATTGGATTATTCGTTTTGTACTGTGTCATTATAGCTCGCCATTTTCTCTTACACGGTGCAAATACTGCTACATCCAGACCACAAAAAGTTCCAGTCATGCAGCATGATCGTATGAGCGAATTTTCATAAATGGTCGTATTACATTTATGTTAAATTCTGCTGAAATTTGAGCACTTTGGGGACAAATAAAAATTTTACTATACATTTTATAGCAAACTAACTTTTTGTCAGTAATATTCCAATGAACAAACGATTTTGTGGATTTTTACAATTTTTTCAAGTGTTCCTATCGATTTTTAGCTTATTTTAATGAAATTTAAGTACATTTTTCTGCTTAAATTTTTAAATGTCCTAGTTCATGTTCGATTACTTTTTTTCGAGTAGAATTCTGCTAAAAAATAGAAATTTGTTAATTTTTAGCGGTTTTTTGCCTTTTTTAGTGAATTTTTAAGTACATTTTTTGAAATTTGACTAATTTAATGTGCTCAAAAAGTGTTGTCCAACGAACTCATCCTTTCTCTTGAAATGCTTGATTTTTTGGCGAAAGAAAGAAGTTTTTATCTCAATTCTATCGAGAGTTATCGTCTGGAATGACACATACATATATATATATATATATATATATATATATATATATATATATATATATATATATATATATAAAAGCGTTAAAATCCAGGAATCATTTAAGAATGCCTCAAAACAGATTTCGATGAAGAAAATTTGTGAAAATTTTTATTTAAAAATTTTTGGAGCCATTGCAATACCTTTATTTTCTAAGAAAATTCGCTAACTATACACAGCATTCTGATAACGTTGGCGGTCGTATACTATCTGGAGGCAGGGCAGCGCTGGAGGTGCTGGCGGTCGGACAACAGGAAAGGTCCCAATTTCTTTGCACATAATGTGCACACATTTCAAAACAAATTAACATGAATATGAAACTTAATATTCCGAAAATTCGATCATTAAATCATGCTGCATGACTGGAAATTTTATTGTTTGAGGAGATAAGAAGGAAGGTAAACAGCAAACGCCTATTATATTTCCGACGGTTCGGAAAACATTGACACTGGAGTTGCGTGATGTTACATCATAGTTCTGGAATTGATAATTTGGAAAGACTGGAAGTTTTCAAAAAGGTTCAGAATACATACTGCGGACAAAGCCGAGATCAACTACTTCGTTTCATAAATACCTACACTTGAACAACACCGGCAGAACCTAACCGGCACCTATACGACGCGTAACCTACGATAATATACAAATATTTAGAACACAAACCTACTCAAGGAGTATCGCAAATTATACGAAACTTGTCAGCCGGAAATGCATGAAAAAATGCAATCCTAGAACAATTGTGGACATATCTTCCAAAAAATGGTCTAGGTAGGCTAAAGAGAGCTGTGAAATGGTCCTCAGGGGTTATGTTACTGATGTTGACGCACATTTGTTTGATCTGCTGTTCATGAATAGAGGAAATGTAGTTCATGAGAGCCACTTGCAATACACTTGGAAGCCTGAAATGTTAGGACATAATTACTGATACTGTTTGTAAAAACAAAAGAATCAGTTGTGCAGCATGATCTTAAGTTGAGTTAACCCTAAATTTCTTAATCTTGTGGTGCATCACATATTGGAAGAACATGAACGAATTTTTGTGATTTTAGACCATTTTTCAATGGCCCACAGTAGTTGTGCAGTGAATTCTGTGCCGAATGAGTTGAAGAACACATCTTCGCTGGAACATACCTTTTGTCTCGATACGACGTTAAGCAGACCCCAGCTTTCCATACATTCTGGAGTTTTACGGCGGTGGTTTCCGAAGTTTAGCACATTCAACACGTTTAGTTCGTTACGAAACGTAAACTTTCCGGCCAAGAGAACCCCTAATCTCTAAAATACAACATGCCCACACACCGAACCACCGATAGAAAACTGTCAAATAGCGTCTGTTGTCAAGTGTTTGTTCCATTTTGCGATAGGGATGATCGATTGGAACAATCAAAATGCAATCGATTGCAACAATCGCAGTGCAATTGATTGCAACAATCGAAATGGAATCGATTGAAGCTAAATGTAGAAGCCAACATCTAATGGTGTTAATGGTAGATTAATATATTTAATATTTTTGATTTATGACCATTTCACCAAAGGCAATTAATAAACTCATGAGATTTCTTTACTTAGTTTTCTGATTAACTCGAACTTTTTCTCATTGTATTCAATAAGTCTGACTTAACGATAACATTAATAAAAAGTTCCATTCATGCAACATGATCGTATTCTGAGGGAATTTTCGTAAATTATTTATCAAAATATATTATCTTACATTGTTTTGATAATTGAGGACGTTGAGTTAAAAAAAAAGTATTGGCTGCCAATTTTATGGCAAATAACTCGTTCAAAATAATAATCTATTAAAGAAGAGATTTTGGATTTTAAACTTTTTTGAAGTTTTTATACATATTTTAGCACATTTTAATGAAATTTAAGTACAATTATTCAGCAAAATTTTGTGCATAAATTTTTGAATGTTCTATTTTACACTTAATTAATTTCATTTGACTAATATTCTGCTTAAAAATATAAATTCAACAAGTTTTAGCAGTGTTTCGCTATTTTTAGTGATTTTTTTCAGCACTTTTTTGAAATTTGACCAATTTGATGTGCTCATTTTGTTAGGAAAGCTTGATTTTTTGGCGCAAGAACGGAATTTCAATCTCAATCCTATGGAGAGTTATCGTCTGAAAGAATAAATATATACATAAATATGCACACACACACACACACACACACACACACACACACACACACACACATATATATATATATATATATATATATATATATATATATATATATATATATATATATATATAATCGTTTCGTATCCTATCATATCGTTTCGTTCCGTGTTTTTAAAAACATCGATTGTTATTGGTCGATGGCATTAAAACAATCGATTGTTGACCACCTATTTTCGTAAACCCTTAACGGGTAGGTAACCATCATAGACCCGAATTCCTCATGGATCAATGACTCTCAACGACAAGGCAAGCCGGGGGAACCAAATTGTTTATCCCTCAATATACTCTAAGGTGCTGCGTCAAGTGGCTACCGGCTGCATCTTTCTTACCCCTATTTTCCTTCACTCAATTGCAAGAAAATTGAATTTTGGCGAATTTCGTAATATACAAATATTCTTCTATTTCCTTCGTTTCCCCATAACCTGACATCGTGGAGAATCCCGGACGGAAATCATAACTTCTACCCAGTAAACGATTTACAAACCACCACAAGATGATCCCAAATCAGAAAGCACGCCCACAGTAATCGCACCAAGGCTGAACATAACCACCAGGGACTACTCATAATGAGCCATAAGGAGCCAAATTAGGTAATCATAATATAAACTGGCTTTAAGGTCCCTAGGACTTCATCTACACCACATAGAGTTTACAAATATGTCAACCCTGGGCAGAATATGAGACCGAAGAGACAGCAAGCTATGTGATCTTTCAGTGCCTAGCACATTCATATATAGCAGATCAAAGAGCTTACATTAGGATAGAGAGGGCACGTGTCTGTTAAACTGTGGGAGCTCATGAAGCCGGTTTTCTCGAAGGGGCGGAGCCTACTCTTGACGAATCTCTGCCTTCCAGGCTACTGCGATTGAAACTCCATTGGGATTGATTGAGGACGAGTTTTTCAAGCCAGTTGAAAACGAGATTCACGACACGAGGTTCCTCCGCCTTCCAGACTACAAGAACTCCTAGTAAATCGAGCTTTACACTTAGTACTGCTCTCTACTCTAGTCTAGTATAAAGCCGAGACGCTAAACAGCATTCCTATATGGAGGACGCTGTTTAGTTCCAGAAAGTCTTGCCACCCGGGTTCGTAGATTTATTTGCGAACCGCCCGCTGGGACAAGCCGGACAATCTCAAGAAAGCCCACAGCGGCCGATCGTTCGAATTCGGCAGACCTACTTCATCGAACGGGCTTCACTCGTTCGATAAGTAGTTGACCCCAGGAGGACCCTTCAAATTTATTTGTAAGCGAGTCCCCGAATTTAGTTCTTTTCAGAACTAAATAAACTCTTTCAAATGGAGCGATCACCCAGTTTTCGCCTTTTGAAGAGTTTATATGAAGACGGCCCGGCCGAAACTCCAGTTTCACGGCCCGCTGATCCTTCCACGCCCAGCAACAGACAGGCCGGCGCCGACGGGCACGGACACGCCGCCCCCGTGAATTACCCGAGCGTGGCGCTGCCTACGCTAACGGGCAAGGTCAAGCCTTCTTCGCGGACCTAAAACAGCATGATTCACAAGCTGAACCCGCGACAAAATCTGTCCGAACTCACCTTCTTGAAACAGAAGGATCGAGCATATTCTGTGGCGCAATCGTACACATCTCCAGTAGATGTAAGCTACACGGCCCAGCAATATCAAACCCCTACAAAAAGGGTCCCTTGTGAGTTTAATTCACTAGCGGAAATACGCCCTTCCTTGGTGACTGGGTACACACGAGATAGCGGTCCTTTTCAGGACTCACCAGACTATTTCAGTCACGAGCCAAAAAGTACTTGTCAGTACCTTCAGACCCACGTTATGCACGGACAGGAAAACCTACACATAAAGCCCGGGAATTTCCATTCTCAAATCGGAGAAACTCCAAAAGATCAGCTTCGCACCGACCGATTCGGAGAGACATTAACCCGTGGCTCTCACACACCATATCCTTTCGAACACAAGGATATACAAGATAGCAACGGTACTTTTTCATACCTCTCACAAGACCCCTTTCAAGGGTCAAGCCCGTACAACCACATGCCCAACGTGGTCAGATATATTCCACTGGGAATACCAACTCCCAGTAAGACATATAAACCACACTCGATTTTGTGTATCAAATGATTAGACAAAGATGCACTTCACAGAAGAAAAGAGGTCTCTACTCTCTACCACTCAGTCGGTCTCGTACAGGGGTCTCCAAGCTTTTCTACTGAAGGGCCACATTATAAAATATTTGAGATATAATATTTGATTTTTTCCTTTTTTTTTGCAAATATTTTCCAAGCCCCCCCCCCCCCCCCCCCACAATACATTCACAAAGTTTTGTTTCAATTAAGAGTGCACAGTGGTTGTTATTCAGATATTCTGGGCCTAGTTTTCTAAGCAGCTATACTCTATTATATGTATCTTTGTTGTTGGATAACTCAAATCATGTTCTTTTAAGATTGTTAAAAATAATGCTGTGAACAAAATATACCAGACTAAGTCTAAGTAAGACAATTATTAATGATTTTTACTTTGGCCTACTTTCACTAAAAATGTCAATGATTATTTTAAATACCCATACATTTTTAATAAATCACTAGGTAAACTTCTAAAAATTAGAATAGCTCAGAAAACTGAATTAATATTACTGCTTGTCATAAAATTACATTTGTTCTCTAAAAGAAATTTTCAAGTATGCCTTATGAAAACGCAGGGTAATAGAAGACCAAATCATTGTAATGTACCTACTACAAATTTATATGATTCTTAAGTTGTAATGATGAAAAAAGAAAAACTTGACAATAAATGAGTGTGAAGCTGTAAAGCTTAAATAAAAGTGTAAAGCAGCAATAAATAAGTGTAAAGCTTAAAAATAAAGATACAAGTTTAATGAGAAGATGCATTTGTTTGCCATTTGAAATATCAGTCCATTTAGGGTCAAACTTAGTAGTTCCAATCATAAAGATTGATTTCAAATGTTCATCGGATAAGGAATATCTGTATTTAGATTTAACAAACTTCATTTTTGAAAAAGTCTGTGTGGTGAATTTCACACCACACTACGCTTTGACGGCCCTTTTAAGGGTCACCAAAGATCAAGCTAAACACTCACTACGTGAGTCAAGCTATTTAAGACAGCAAAATACGCCAGAAAAATTACCTTCCAAACATGACAGGAAAACTATATAAACGAAGTTAACAAGAAACACAAATTTCAATAATAATGAGAAAATGTCCTTCAGACAGTCAAGGACATTTTACTCAAAGTATTACGGACCAAGAACGGCACAAGGTCCTAACGGGAGTCAGTACTCCCGAACTAAAACAAGCCAAACGCTCACTGCGAGAGGGGAGTCCCGCGCGCCGGCAAGTTGACACGGACAACTGGCCTTCCCACTTAGTGCCCTTGGCTCCCGCAAGGACGCACGCGGCAAGGACAAGTCCACCTAAAACGCCCTTGAGGCCGGCAAGGTCACAAAACTCGCAATACCATTGGCCGGTGGAGACTGAGCGCTCTAGCGGCGGACGGGAGAAGTTACCACTTCGCCCCGACACACACAGGTCGCGAATAACTGCCGCCAGATAGAATAGCCAATCACTGAGCACCTGGGCGGAGCAGGAGGTATAAATATGGCACCCGACGGCCCTGCCGGGCATACCGATCCTGACCAGCCTACTAAAAAGACCTCCTCTCCAGAATAAGAACCTCCGAAGAAGAAGCCTTCCTCAAGAGAACCAGCTGCGATCCCACTCCACTGGCGCTCACAGGCTTTGGGATCAAGACACTCATTCAAGCGAGCATACCTACCTACGAAGAACTTCCATACCTTCACATAGGTAGCAGGTCCGGCCTTTTTGCCCTGCCGTCTGACCTCCCTATCAAGCCCTCGTATAAAGCCGAGGCCCTAGGCGGGAACGGAATTCGCTACCCCGCTCTGGACCTGCAAGCCCTCGCCACCGGGTTACACTGCATAACCATCCGAGAGGTTCGAGGCGGGTAACTCTCAAGAAGGTGCATTCACCGGGTTACCTAGTGCGAGGATCCTGGGCTCGTAGGAAGCTTCACTTCCTCGTCTGGTCGAACTCGCAGTGCAACCCCGTGTTCAATAGGAGGCCTCACCTCCTAGCACCCCGGCCTGCATGTTCAAATAGTCCTTATCAGGACTAAGAGGCTAACAAACCTTCAGTCCTTTTCAGGACTTGAGTCGCTCTCTTGGCAAGCGAACTCACGATTCTCCCGGAGATGGAACGTTCTCTGACTTTCCACTCTCCCGGGATGAAATCGCCACAGGGCAACACGGAAGCTAGCCTTCCCGTGACCAACACACTCATCCAAGCGGACCACGGTGGAATCAACTCAGCCAGTTTACCAACACTCGAACCCCCGAGCACAGTGCCAACGTCCGATCATAAAGGCTTTTCTCTATCAGATGCCTCAATACAAACTAAGTGTCCTTTTCAGGACCTACAAGAGTCTTCCTACACAAAACCAGAAACTGTTTACCGATCCACATTCGACAAACACTACCTATGTGGCAATTTATTCTACACTCAGCTTTCAGCTATACACGCTGTCAAGGAAGCACGCGGTCTTTCATTCGACACCCCTTTTCAGAGGACAGACACAGCAGCCTACGAAGGTCCAACCACGGGCTTCTGCCCTCTTCAGTCATCTCCCACGACACCAAAAGTACCATACGACTACGGTCCTTTTCAGACTCAAAGACTAGACACCATAAAGGGTTCATATCCGATAACCACGTCTTCACATTCACCACGTTTTTATACCCAAGGGGATAACCCACATGATCCTACAGCGGATCATTATTTCTCACAAAACTTTCCATTGGGAGTACCAACTCCCAGCCAAGTATATATAAATTCACCCAAAGGGGTGAATCCGCATAACCAACCGACAAATCCACTACAGTCTTCTCACACTTGAATCTTTTTTTCAGTTTGCAATTTTTCCGAGGGCCGGTCAAATCTGCTCACTGGCCTTAGGTTGGAGACCCCTGGTCTAGTAGAAAGGCGGTTTTGCATCAGAGTGGCTTTCAGGCGCTAGAGGCTTTCTAAGCCCTCACTTCTCGCTGATGGAGGACGTGTCGAGGCGGCATGACATTTCTTCTGTCATATCCTGATCTCCTAGATAACTAAATCGTAAAATAAATTCGGAGAGTTCCTAATGAGTTTGAAATGTTCAACTGAACATTTATCACGTTATTATGAGAAAAAAAATTGATTCTAATAAAATTTATAACCACTTGATTTTTTTCATATTCATTTTATTTATGAATTTACGAGCCGTTAAACAGTCCACACTGAAAACATGGCGTCACGACATTTCGGGTTATTATTCTGAGGTTGAAATCCGTAAAATTTTGTAGCTAAGTGGTTGAAAGTCAGTGTGAAGTATAAATATGAGTTATTTTTCTTGCTGAGAGCCTTTAAAGCTCTCTTGTCAAACGTATTTAAACCCTCGGATGTCTTAAGCTGCTATGCTATACGTTGTTGTTATCAGACCGCCATTACTCCCTTGCCCGTAAAGCTTGTAAATATTTGGCTCTTCTCCTGTCAGTAACATCAGCGTATTTTTCTATCTACTTCAGTCAATTGAGGTAAGTGAAAACTCTTTTCATATTCACACAGAACGTTTCTATGTTTTTCTTATCCGAGTTTGGATAAACTTCATTTCCCCTGTGTCAACATGACAGTCCAGTAGACACTTTCATCCGACCCTTGTTTTCATGATTCTGTCCATTATAATTTACTAGGGTGTGAATTATTTCAACAATTTCTCGTTTTATAGTTATTTTTGACAGTGCTATTGTCGAACCGCCCTATTTTCGAGTGAGAAGTCGAGAGAATCGCTCGTATGCATAGCTGGAACAACAGTACCGTGCTTCCTCTCTTTTGACGTTCTCTTCATGTTTCTGTCAAGTGTTAAATGTCGTGTCATAACTAAACAACTTGAATTACAAATGATTCCTCACTTCATACCGCACTTTTGTTTCCTTGAGATTTTCTTTACCTTGTTATGGTTCAACTCTTCTTTTAGTAATACATTCTCTTATATATAGTTTCGTTGATGCTTGTCGATGGGCTGATATCTGCTTAGCTAGTACCTATGCAGCTATTATGCACGTATAGTATTATATTACTATTAATATTAAGTACCCCACGTTATATGTATAATATAGAGATATTCGGCTTATGAAGCTGCTACCTCAAGGTGCAGTAATCTCAACTGGTTGAGCTTTTTACGGTCATGAGGGTGTTTTTAATTTTTGAACTCCTTGGGAGTGTGACCTGGTATACCGTCAACTTGAATTTTAGGACCCGTTTTCTACTAAAATCTCATGGTTTCCATTGAACTTTGGGTTCACCATATGATGGGTGTTCTTCTATAGAAACACCACATCCAACAAATGTTCTAAAAAAACATGAAGTTTGATAGAGAAGTGATTCCACATTGATATAATAAATTTAAATACAAATCTTTCTCCACGTAACAGCGCGAAATCTAGCGAAATAGAATATTAGGTAGGTCTAAATAGCTAATAGTCCTTATTAGTATACAACGTTGTATACCTGAGGAGGATGCCAATCATAGTACTCTACTACCTGAGTGTCCGCTTTTAGGCTTTGAGGATCAAAAGATGTAACAAGCATTCTTGTATTTAATGTTAAAAACACTAATGTTCAAATCTTTGGAGGATTCAAAGCATTCCTTAATGAACCCCTTGCTTGCTTTTATAGATTTGCAGATGGTCCAAGTGGGGATCAAACCTCGACAAGGTTTATGGAATACGTTGGGGATTGATGAACGCGTTAGCAGTTGTTGATACTATTTGTCTAATCATTTGCAAAAACTGCTCATCGTTACCCACAACAAAATAGTTCTTTCCTAGTGAACTGAGTTTTTTCCAGAGATTATAACATTTCTGTTTTCATTAAATCGAAAACAGGAAGTCTAGTGAAGGCATTTGTACGGGGTCTTTTGCATTATACAACCGCATATACTATATACGGACCGAAATGTGTGACCATAATAAAAAATGTTTGTTAGATTACATGAATATAATCTAGATACATACCTATATTAAAAAAAATGGTAATAAAATAGAATAAACTTACGTTTAAATTTGTGCTTTTGGAGACCAGGATGCTATTATGTCCTGCAACACAACTTCAATCTCAACAGACTTTACTACCAGCCACCCGCTGTTGTGTACTGTTTGATACTGCGGCTAGCGATACAACAGTAATATTATCTCTATGAATGATAAGTTGGACAATAATCGTCTAAAGGTCCAAGATAGGCAAGTTGTGTGGTCGTATAATACAAAAGACCCCTTGTGCCTATTTGCGAATTATCATCATAAATATTAGAAATTATTTAATGACTTGAAAATTAATCTAAAAATTATGGAGCTACCTAAGCACCCTATATCAAAATGGGTAATCCTTTTCGGACTTGTTGAAAAGAATTATCATTCTACTGGACATGAGAGCTCATTGCCCCTAAGTGTTCTTTGGATCAATAGTGCCTTATTTTGCTGCGTTATACCTATTCTATATATTTGTTTATTACTGCAGAGGTCAGCCAGTTTCTTGACCCACCTTGTTTGCGTCTTGCAACCTTGAAGAAACAAAAACGAATGTTTTATTCTTAGTAACGTGCGAAGTCAACTCAAATCAAGAAGAATATTTTTGTTGACATTTTTTCTTACTTATTTAGCCCGTGTGCCGGACCCCCCAAAAAGAGGATATTGACATAATTTTCCTGACCAGACGAAACTTATACCTCGTGTTCCAGCGACCATGTTCAGCATGAAGAACCTAATGACCATTTCAGAACGATAGCTTTTAAAAATGGCCACCAGCCGTTATTCTGTAATTCGTTGTATTTTTCTCTCTACTAAACGAAGGGAAGCTTTTTTCTCGTACGATAAGTCGACGAATTTGCCTTCTGAAATCCTATCCACTTTTTTTTTTTTTGCGTTTCAGAGCTTGCTGATCAAGTTTGGTTTGGTTCTGTGAGTGTGTGGTAAATCCTTGTCATGATCAAAACTATACCAAGTTTTAGTCCGATTTAGGTCGTAGACAATCCCCGATAAATTTGCTGTCGTATCAATAGTAGCCTGTGCGCATGCGCAAACGTGGGTTTCTTATAACGTCGATTTCTCATCATCTATTGGTCCGATTCCGTTCAAACTCGGTAGGTAGGTGGATGGGAAAAGTTGGGTATATACTCCAGGAAAATGCTCAAATTACTCATACATTAAATTAGGAAATGAGTGGTATATCACTTAGGTATTATGAGTAATTGTTGCTGAATCGGAAAAAGTTCTACTCCACAATAGTTGTTGTAAATCTAATAAACTTCAAATTAAGAAAAAGAAAATTCAAATCGGTTCATTTTATGATGAGTTGTGTCAAAAAGTTTGTACCCAGAATACTGTTTGTTCCTCCAACTCTCAGAATATAACGATGTGAAGTGTGTTGTGTAAAATTTGACTTAGGGCATTTTCATTGTGTATGTTTTCTTCGAGTTGTTATTCATGATGTATTCAAACGGTACACACAACATACACTTGTTTTATACATTTGAACGTTTTTGCCTCCTCACTACCAGGGAAGTTTTGTGTTCGTGAGTGAAGTCGAAAAAATGTTTGTCCTCCAAAACCAATATTTCCACTTGCTTTTTGCGTTTCAGTGCTTGCTGATCAATTTTGGTTCAGTGCCTTTCTGATTGATGTCTTTATGTCGCTGGTAAATCCTTGTCACGCCCAAAACTATAGTAAGCTTCAAGAATCAACAGTAGTCTGTGCGCATGCGCAATCGTGGATTTATTATAACGTCGATTTCTCATCATCTGTTGGTCAAACTTTGTTCAAACTCGTAATTGGTTATATGTAGAAAAATGCCCTACTTATAAATTATATTGCAATGGGTAGAGTAATAGCCATTGCGCATGCGCGAAACTAATATCGATTGACACAGGCAAAACTCCGAGTCCAATGGAACGATTTTGATGGAATTTCCAGCGATTGTGCGGGATAGCTTCTAGACGGTCCTCTATAACTTTCGTTGCCGTCACATAAATGGTAGTCTGTGTACATGCGCAAACGTTAATAATTATTACATAGATTCCTTATCATCTTTTGGTCCGATTTCGTTCAAACACGGGAAGTCGGTGGGTAGGTATATGTTCTAGGAAAATTCCCTAAGAATTATATCGCAATTGGTGGAGTAATAACTATAGATACTTTTCCGTTATATGTTTCTAGGCATTCCTTCTTCCTTAGATTACATATTTACGTAGGATTGGTAACAATTTCAAGCTGCGGGAAGAAATTGTATTACTTATTTTAAAAAAAAGAAAAAAAAGGAAAATAAAAGAATTACCGTGTTTTCTAAGTCTGAAACACGGGACTTCACGTACAGTCGAATATACCTACTGGTCGGCACTTCCATTTTGACTGAACAATAGACAAATGACCTGCCTTTGCAATTACTGTTCCCGTTCCTTATCGCCTGACCTTTGTGAAGAGATTAGTTAGTAAACCAACCGTTTCGCTGGGAAGGCATTAGACCCAAGCAAGCGCGCAGCGCCCGTGGTCAATGACGTTAGGTACCCTCTTGTTTTTTCAAGAATTCGCCAATGCCTTTTTAATCCCTCAAACTGAGCGAACATTAATTAAAATGTGAAAAGGGATCATTACCGGTGTCTAGAAACATCGGGCGGGCGTGAAACAGTCGCGAAAGTCATGAAACAGATTGGGGGGGGGGTATAACGGAAAAGTACCGCGCATGCTCGAAACTAAAATTGATCGACACAGACAAAAATTGGAGACTAATTAACCGATGTTAATGAAATTTCCAAAGATTGTACAGTCTAGCTCCTAGAGGTTGTCCTATAAATTTCATTTCCGTTGGATTTATCGTAGTCAGTGCGCATGCGCAAACATTAATTTCTTATAACGTCGACTTATCAATTTTTTCGACTTGTACTTTTTCTTCAACTAATTCTGTAAGTTCATGTTATAATATGTGAAAAGGCTATATTGCCCACCCAACTTGGCAGACTTTTTTTTATCCATTTTTCGAATTATTTAATTGAATTAATATTAATTTTATAATTTAAACTATAATGTTTTTTATAGGATAAATGATAGGTAGTAATCATCAAAATGCTCGTATGTCACAAATTCGTTGGTGTTGTACATAAAAATTATTTTTCTTCGCTAGAATTAATCAAATTTTTTTTTTTTTTTTTTTTTTCAGTAACCGTAAAAATAAAAGGGCTATTGGTAAAAATGAAAGTTAATATATGATTAAACACAAAGGTAAAACAGTGAGAACGATTAGTCCAAAATTTCGAACATTATTACGCCATATTAGTAGGTTAGGTACATATTATGAAGTTCATGAAAATCGTTGTCTATTTCCACGAAATAAAGAGTTACAATTTAGATTGATTTACAGTTTGATCACTTGCGATTTTGAGCGAGAAATGAGAAGATCGAGAGGTGTCTAGACAAGGCTAAATATCAGCTAAACTGTAGGTATACATTGTCTTTTTCACATCGCCCATCGCCCCCAATGAAATGGACACTATTCAACTTGAATAATTTTACAATACCAAGCCCACTAGTTAAACTTTCATATTCGAATTTCTCAAAGGTTTAGTTGACAAATCCGCTATCATCCAATCAGTTGATGAATAGTTTAGAACAACGTCACCTGTTTCACATGATTACGTATAAAATTATGCCTTATATCAATGTGTTCTCTCTTTTGGCTTATCATTGAACTTCTGCAAAGATGTATCGCATCAGCACTATCGCTGAACCCAATAGTGGGGGTTCTTGTACAATCGGGGGCTCCAATCCCCTAATGAGAGTACAAAGCCAGAGCGCCTCCTGTGAAAAAAAAAGCGCCATGTATTCTGCCTCAATGGAGCTGAGGGATATGGTACTCTGCTAAACCAGGACACAAGACCTCTCAGCTTAAAACAGCTGCCAGTGACAATCAGTATCAGATGTCATGGATCTCCTGTTCCAGGCTCCATGCCTTCCCCTCACAACTTCCCTTTCTCTTCTCTTCTCGTTCACAGTGCCCCCAATATAAATTCTATTTCCTGATAGTTGGCTATACTGCCGGTGCAATCCCCTCCCTCTTCAAGGGACCGGTGCCACTCTCTCAATCATTAATTAGCTTCCTGTCTATCGTTCGATTCACTTCTATTATAATATTTTTCCGATCTGTGCCTAATAAGCCATTTCGCCATCTTGTTCATTTATTTCATTCACCCACGTGCTATTACTTTATTTTCCCTTTTTCACTACTAGTGAAGGTGATCCATTTTTTTGGCACCTGAGTCCTGGCACCTGTTGCGAGGTACCAGGTTAGTCCTTGTTTAAGTTAATTTAATTTTATATCTTTTTACCTTTTGGTTCATTTCCCTATTTTCTATTTTTAGGTTCGTTTCCCCTTCTTTTAATCGAGGTTCTGATTTTTCCTTTATTTAGTTTCACTGCGTTTTCTGCTTTTTAACCATTTCAACAAGTACAGTTTATTTCCCCTTATTTATACATTTTTATTTTACTACCTTGATTTTCCTTGTCTTGTTGGAAGGTGTTTTAGTTTCATATTTTTGAACTCAATCGAGTTCTGGTAGCAGAGCTGCTTTTATGGTGGCTAGATTTCAGTTACCATAGAGTATTTAGTAGACAGAGTGCTTCTCTGTCTTATTTATTACATGATAGCTAGAGCATGTGAGTAATTGCTCCTCTAGTTATTACACAAAGTAGCACTCTAGCTTTTGATATCAAGATCAAGAGTACTCGATCTTGAAGTCAGAGGTACTGGAAAACTTGTCTCACAGCCTTCCAATGATACAGCCTCGGTTTTCTAATGAACCTGCTAAAAAGGTTAACAACAACTTTTATTTTGGGGTGAGTGTGATCTACGAAAGGTTGCAGAGCTACATTCCTGCTGTTCTATTTTTTCTTGGTTCATTGAAAAACCTTTCCAGGATCCATTGGTGATAGAAGTTTGTTTAGCACACACTCAGCCAGCACATTCTATCTACAAACACAGACTGGCTTCTTGAAATATCCACTCTTCAGGAGCATTTCAGAAACAGGTCAGGTGGACAAGGTTCCTCAAACAGCCACTAGAGTGGGTAGAAGTTGACACCTCTTCTGTTCTCATGCCAGGAAAGTCACATGTTACAGTTTGGTCAGGTCTCACTCACATCCAACAAATTCTACCTACAAACATCTACTGGCTTCTTGAAATATCCACTCTTAAGGAGCAGTTCAGAAACTGGTGGACAAGGTTCCTTAATCAGCCTTTAGAGTGGGTAGGAGTTGACACCTCTTCTGTTCTCATGCCAGAAATGTCACCTGTTACAGGTTGGTCAGGTGGTACAGGTTGGTGGAGGGTGGGGGCACTCACACAGGCCAACAAATTCTACCTTCAAACACCCATACCATACAAACACCTACAAGCATCCCCAATTTTTTTCCGTATTTTCCTGTAGACGATTTTAGTGTGATCAAAATGGACGCCTATTTTCATGACCTCTTGATATTTCCGTGCCCACACAATCTCTCGCATGGCCTGGATCGTTCATATGTCCAACAGTGACTGCAGCTTTGCTTCAATATTTTGTTTTAGTGCTGCATGGTTGGTAAAAAGGAGTAAATCGTCTACACATTCAGCAAAAATTGCTGTTACCATATATTCTCATGATATAAGTACGTATAGGTTGACAAGTTAATCATGAGCTTTATGGGTGGAGGTCGAACGGGTTGAAAGGGCTCAGGGAGGGGTTGATGGGGGACTGTTGGTGGCTACAGTTACGATGGGTGGGGAAGGTGGTGAGGCCATCAATCACTGATCGGGCCCTGCCCATAAGGCTCATGATTAACTTGTAGACCTTTAGGCCCTCTTTTGACCAAGATTTAGTAAGAACTTCATGTGTCTGAGTATTCCAGCAACTTCAACTCTGCTTTAAGCCGCATATTGACTTCTTAGGATGCCATGTTGCTCTCTGCTTCACTGGCAGTAGGGAAATTTGGGAGGGGGAGGGGGTTAGGTTTGTTCTATAAGCTCAATGTATAAGTAAGCTGTTTTTACATCCATGTGTGGTATAGCGAGATGTTGAGCTGTTAACGAGTATAAATGAAAAAAGGAAGAAGTGTTTGGTTACAGGAGAAAAATTGACGTATTGGTCTGTTTCAATTTTTTTTTTTTTTTTTTTTTTTTTTTTTAAACACAGAATGTGTTTTAGCCATGGACTAACTAGCCGAAAATGGAACGCGGGATGGGAACGAAATGTGTGACGGATGATTTTCACGTACAACCGAGCCGTTGGTAGGGAAATGAAATTTCCGCCATTTTAATCGCACAGAAATCGTTCACCATTCGTTGGAAAGCTCTTGATTTATCACGAATTTATTTCGTATTTTTTTTCGTAGTTTCATACTATAACTATATAAATTGATGTTATAAATGAATAGTAAACAATGACGCTTGTTTGGTTGTCACTTGGTTGCGCGACAACGCAATTTTCGTAGTTTCATACTATAACTATATAAATTGATGTTATAAATGAATAGTAAACAATGACGCTTGTTTGGTTGTCACTTGGTTGCGCGACAACGCAAACACATTCTGTGTTTCAATAATTTCGTCCGAAGTATGTAAATAGAGGTAACCGGGGGTCCAGGGGGCTTGCCCCCTAGCGAGGCGCGGAGCGCCGAGTTTTTTTTTTTTTTTTTTTTTTTTTTTTTTTTTTTTTTTTTTTTTTTTTTTTTTTTTTTTTTTTTTTTTGTACAGCCTTCCATGTCTAAACGGACTTTGAACGGTTTTCAGTCTGTAATATTTGTTTTTAGAACCCTTTTAGCTTTTCATGGTTTTTTTGTTTGGCAGTATTTCAACCCATTCATAAGCTTAATTTTTTAAAATTAAGAAATCCATTTCTTTTCTGATAGCTCGTTTCCATTGTGAATATCATCCAGTGCTTCATGGACTATTTCAGGATCATTCATGCTATTTTCAGTAATATATACATAATCTGGGTGCTTATTCATCTTGAGTTGTCTTTCAGAACGTATGATCTGAGAATCAAGCCGTTGTTATAAATCGGCTTGTTAACTATCGAATCCGAGAAAATCCTCAGTGAGAATAATATCCCCCGACTGATCATCTTCTGGAAAAAGCATAATTGAAAATTTTCATGGATTACCTCCTGATTTACTGGATTTTGATGTTGACTCTCTACTTTGGATATCACATTCCTTGTAGCTGATTGTGACTGGTCTGACTGTACAGCACCTTCCAAAATAATAACATCTCTACTTTTGTATTTTTCTTCGCAATCGGATTGAAGTTTATATTCGCTTACATCATTCATGTATCCAGTGAAGATCAGTTTTTGCGATTTCTTGTCCCATTTGCTACACTTTTGACAAGGTATCTTAGCCATTGCAGTACTCCCAAACTCGCGAATATGACTCAAGTCAGGCTTTTGCAATTCCGTCTTTTCAACAACTTCCTTGGTAGGAGATTTGTTGTTCAGATAAAATAATTCAGCCACAGCTTCCACCCAGTACTTGCCTAACTTTCAATGATTGAGTATGCCTCTCGCTTTTTTCTCAAGTAAGTGTAGGGCTCACTCCACCATTCTGTTGGCTAGTGAATGCCACAGCAGTTTGGAGCTGTATACCCTCCAGCTTGAAAAAAAAAAATCTGAGAATTCCTAATTCACCAATTCTTTGCCTCCATCTGAGTACACTTTTTATAGAATGTCCGGTCTGATGCTTAGCCAACGCTTTATATTCCTTGAAGTATGCAAAAGCTCCGCTTTTACTTCAAGAAAAAACATGTGTAAAGGGATTGTCCACTATTATCGCGATTATCTATATCGATTATCCGTATAGTTATTATCTCCACTAGGGTAAAATCAGGCATACCTGTTGTCTTCTTCGTTGATTAAGCCTTTGAGCCATATTGGCACAGATTTAAATGATCCATCCTCCTGTGACACAAAGAATTTGTAGTTTTGGCACAATAAACTGTAGCAGATTCACCATTATCCTTGGTGAATACCTATTCTGTTTTGTTCTGATGCTGTGGCAATGACTGTGCCATGTACATCGATGATTTTTCCTCCCTCCTGATCAAAAATTTCAGAATTATTTTACGCCACAATTTCACTCTCAGACAAAGTGTTGGCGTTAGCCTCTGGAATACAATACAAGTCACAGGTTGTGACCGCATCAATCTCACTACCAGCTCGAACCTTTATGAGCATTTCCAACTCATTTGGTGTAAAGTGGTGCACCATTTGCCATGCTAATTTGCACACGAGACCTGTAAGTAGTGTTTCATCTGGAGTGAGGTGTACAGTAGTACCTGAATCCAAGTGCCAAATCGTCGTACTGTTTTTTATTGTTGGATTCAATGTTATGAAAAAGGTTTGGGAGTTTGATTCGAATTTCGACTGGACTTACCCCTTTTTGAGTTTGAATTTGACTTTTGATTCAAGGCAAACTGGAGTTGATTGTTAGTATCCTTCTGCTTTTACTAAGGCTTGTAAAAGTTACACCTTTGAAAGTTTCACCTTAATAGCAACAGCCATAATTTATTGATGTACCTGAATTTTCCAAGGTCATGATGATTGGCTGGAATTCATCTGATAATCCTGTCAGAAGTAGAGTGTCAATCCATTCATCGGGAATATCGAATTCGATTTCTTTGAGCGGAATCACCGTAGAGAGTTACAGTTTACTATCTGTGTTTTGACCAACTTACTGAAAGTCCAATTCGGCAGACCTAGCTGATATCTTCAAAGGCAGATTGCATGTTTTCCCAGGCTTGTTTCACAGATAGTGTGTTACTTATGGGAGAATAGTTAATTGGGTTTATTCCAGGATTATTCTTGTTAAGCTTTGACTTCTTTCATTGTTGAAGCTTTTTTCCCCCCTTCAGGTGATTTGGTTGTTATAGATAAGATTTACCACTGCTACTGTTGATGGGGAGGATCTCTTGGCAGAACTCCGTCAATAACTTCCCATAAATCCTCCTATTCTAACAGCATGGTGGGTGCTATTTTCACGTTGAGTGGTCTAACCCACCTTAGGTTTGATGCGGGCCCTCGTTATAAGCTGTACACATTTTTTTTTTACTTCAAAGCTACCTTCGATGGGGTTCGCCATGATCTACTGTTCCAGAAGCTTAATGCAGTTGGGGTGGATCAATTCACAGCTGCAGTGAGGTCGATGTATGCTGCTGGGAGTGGATCTGTTTGGGGTAGGGACAGCATTTCCCAACCATTCCCAATAGAATGTGGGGTTAGACAGGGTTACTTGCTCAGTCCGCAGCTGTTTGCATTGCATGTTAATGGCCTGTCTGAGTCTTTGCCATGCGGAGTTCGGGTAGTGGATACCGACATAAGGACTTTGATTTGAACGGATGACATTGTTATCTTGGCAGAACCACCGTACGATCTCCCCAGAAATATATTAATGGATTGCGGGACTATGCTGACTGTTAATCTTGACAAGTCAAAGGTCGTGATGTTTCGTCGGGGGGGGGGGGGGGGGGGGGGGGGTAAATTTGTGTACAATGGGAGTACTATTGTGACTTAACCCTCATATAAATACCTTTATGAACCACTGATCAGAATTGATCACATTTTTTTGGTATATATAGAGGGTTATTAGAATATATTGCCAAATTTGAAAGAAATTGGTCTATTGGCATGAACACAGCAATCCTTTATCGGGAGCTAAACGCAACCCGAATTGAGAAATTCTGGCTCTGGTGGCTGCTCGTGCTCTCGAAAATTCTGACGCTAAAGGATTAGATGAGAATCTTTCTATACCACTGCCCTAAAAAGTTGTTGACTGATAAACTGTTTTCGTTAATTTCTTCAGATAATTATTTCTATTTCTTTCATATCCACATCAATTCATTTATTGTATGGGCAATGAACAAAGTTACTTGATTTTAATTTGTTCTCAACTTTGCCAAAGCCTGCCACAATCCTGTGTTTAGAAGAGAGGAGGTAGGGAATACAATAAATGGTGCTAGTTCGGTGTGCGCTGTACGGTTGCGTTTCTGGTTCGGGGTGCGCTCTAACCCCACGGTTTCAATGTAAATTACCAAAAATCATTACAAGTGATCTTACCTTATGTTCCGTTTATCTGAATGTATTTGCGACCCTGCTTCACATTCGCGCTCAATTATTGGAAGGAGAGTGGCCTTGTCGCGCCGGGCAACATAAAAATAACTGCAGTCGCGTCCTTTATTCATTCCAAATACCCACGGTCCATCCACTCGTGCACCATGATTAGGATTGTTAACAACGTCGGCATCCGAATCTTCCGATGAAGGAGCAGCGTTTCCTGCTAACAGACGACCCCTGTTGTATTTTCTTCGTCCTGCAAAACGGGACGTCAATCTGAATCGGACTTTGGGTGTAGTTCGTTATCCGCCCCCATTTCGTTCTCTCTTTTGCAAGCACACCCGACCACCTTTTTCAATTTTTGAGGAGTGTTCCTTAAACTAGATTTCATCTTCTTGAGCACAATCGTGACGAATTATAATTTTTGATTGGTTGAGATTGGGAAATTAGGTTTTAAAAAAGTGGGGGCGGATACCGAACTATTTCTCTTGTGAAAAAGTTCGGTATGCACCCCCACATAGTTAATAATGGAAAACACAACCTTTTTGGGTTAACTAATTCATTTATTAATATGAATATTACTTCTGACACATATTGTGGTGTTGTATTATTCTATGGTTGGGTCATACAAATTCTTGATGCAGTCCAAAAAATGCTCAAATGGATCTATGCCCATTGACTTCACACATCTCCTCCATAAAAATTCGCACAAGTGTGAATGAAGACTGGTGTCAACAGTCAACATCGTTTTTATTTTATTTATGAGCATCGCGTTTCAACCTCTTAACTTTCGATCAAAGTTATTCTCTGCCTCACCAGTTATCTCTCCCAAGAAAACGCCCTAGGCCGAATCAATGCAATTCAGTCGTGGGGGCGGTTATCGAACTTTTTCTCTAGGGAATTAGTTCGGTATACGCCCCCACTTTTTTCAATGTCTAGTTTAGTTTCATTGCTTGGAGTATTTGAAAACATAAGTGCGGTATATTATTCATACAGTACATGAAATCTTGTTAACGGAACACTCCTCAAAAATTGAAAAAGGTGGTCGGGTGTGCTTGCAAAAGAGAGAACAAAATGGGGGCCGATAACGAACTACACCCTCGGACTTTCTGCGGGACCAATCATTTTCCCTTTTGTTGCCAAAACGGCAGTAAAAATTTCACGGCAGAAGTTAAACCAATCAGTCACACACTCTCGGCCTCTTCCAGTCCGGTCCTGCACAGCGTCAAAGAACAAACATAAAAATTATTTCCATAATTTGGCATTGAGTCAAGTTGCTATGACAACGCCCGTTCAAATCGGTGTAGTGGAAAAAAAAAACGATTTCCCGTCCTAGCTGATCTCGTTGTCTGGCAGCCCGTTTTTGGACAGCGAAAAGTAGACCCACTCCCCGCTACGATTTTTCCGTATTTTCACCACCATTGTAGTTCCGCATTTATGGCAGTCTGCTTTATCATCCTCGTTTAACAGCAACCCTCGGCCTACTAAATATTTATGACACACTGTTTCACTTGACACAATATCACAGTGAAAATCACAAAACAAAATCACAGTTTTTGTTACGTAGAATTAAAAAATAAAACGAAGTACCTATTAAAATATGACATGAAATATCACAGAAGAGAAGGAGAAGAAGAGGCCAGTACGGACGCCACTGGGCAACTAAAGAACACAGATAGAGGGACCGGAAAAGGAGATAAGATTTCATATGAAAAGATTGCATTGTCAACTTTGACTTTTGCACACATAGATCACAGGCTGGCGTGAGCCAGAGCGCGACGGGACCCTTAGATCGCAGCCATTTCATAGAGCACACACCGAACTAGCACCCAATAAATGAATTGATGTGGAAATGGATGAAATGATCTGCAGAGTGAGGAAAGCAGTATAAAACTGCTGTCAAAATCTTAGTACAGAATCGTCAAAAAATGATTATGATCACGTAATTCAGCGTCAAAAAATACATTAGAATGATGCGCCATTTGTGCCAAAACATTCAGTTAGCAAGTTTCGCATATTCACACATATTTTTCCGCATTAAATCATTCAAGTGTCACGTTATTTTAGCATGAAATTTCGCGTAGAATCCGAATCTGAAAGAAAAATTGGTGGATCTCATTTGAAATAAGGTAGATGCTGTGGATTACGCATGCTGCGCACTTGCACGAAAATGTGCAACCATAATTTTTTTAAACCTTATACAAAATAATTAGATGCGTATTTTAAAAAATTTTGAAATGTTTCTTACTCTAGGAAAAACCATGGTAGTTCCTTTGAGGTAGACCCAAAACACTAGATCGTGACCTCAGCATTGGAAATGCACGGTGTCTAGCCAAGGTCCTTCCCCCACCCCAAATCCCCTGCCACTCGGCGCATACTCAACGTTTGTTGGCATAAAATCGTTTTTCTCTGCAAATCTACATTCCAAACATCTGCTTTTCAATTCTAGCGAATCCTTGAATATATTTGACTCAATTGGCTGGGATTTTACTTCCTCCTAAGCACGTTATTTCCTTCTGTACCTAGTTATATTCACGGGTCTGAAGCTCATTATTTTATCTTAACATATTTTCCTCATAGTGTATGATTCATGTGAATATGTACCTTTACCTCTATTTCTCAATGTATGGTGATGATTGTTGGTATATATGTAAGCCATTAAAAAACAAAATGTGTTTGGATTTAATTATTTTTACTTTACTAAACTTTCCTTTTTATTGTAGGTATGAATGCTTGTTGAACACCACTTCCGTTATCATGAAAGACGTTCTGGTCTTCACTATGACAAGAGTTGCACTGGAAGATTTCTGAAATGGAAGATAACATAAGAATCGAGGTACCTACTTACACTTTCATTGTGAATTTTCACTGTTTGCATGTTCATTTAGTGAATTTTCGTTGAAAAATGAAGCTATTGCAATGTCTCCAAAAATTTAAAATGAAAATTTTTGAAAAATTTCTTAATTGAAATCCGTTTTGAGGCATTGCATTCTGAAAAAATTCCTGAAGTTTACGGTTTTTCATTTGTATATGTAATTGTGTGAGTGTGTGTGTGTTGCTGGGTTAGGGTAACTGTTAATGTTTTTCTCTTCGGAGCTCCTTCATATCCCTACCCAAGTCAAGGTCATACGTCCCCATCGTGCAACCCGGGCACTCTCTGGGTGAACAGAGTGTGGCAGAATGACCTGACCCACTGGCAATTAGGGGGGAGGCTTGTGTCAACGGGTCTGCCTACCTTTTTTAACCCCCCCCCCCCCCCCATTATGGATCAGAATCAAGACGAGCCTCATAACCCCAACCTGCCCATTGGCACGCGGGGGCCTAGGAGAGGCGCTCGGTGGCACCCCAGGCAGGGGCGTCAGTCATCCTCCCCCACATCTTCATCTCATTGTCATACTGATTCTTGAATTACACCTTCGAACATTGTCAAACTTGTGTTGAGTTTGTGTAAAGTTGTTCAGTTCTTGAGAGAGTCTTTTACATTTTGGGGGCCTGTCCTTGATAACTTGGAAGGGAAGAAGAAACTGTTCAGTTCGCAGAATGCCACAAAACCCTAGAGGCCGTTCCACTGGAAGAAATGTTCCACGGACTATTTCAACAAGATTTTCAGAATCAACAATCACCGTTATTTTCACTCAACAACAAACACAGGTGTGTTTCCACACAAGATGCTACAGGATATGATTGTGCAAGGTGTTATTGAACCGTCAAACAGTCCATGGGCCTCCCCCATTGTGCTAGTTCTGAAAAAGGATGGCACCACAAGATTTTGTATCGACTACAGGAAACCTAATGCAGTCACCAAGAAGGACTCGTATGCTCTACCCTGTGTGCAAACATTGCTGGACACCTTGAGTAATTCTAGCTGGTTCTGCACTCAAGATCTCAGAAGTGGCTACTGGCAGGTGGCCCTTAAGTAGTCAGAAAGAGGGAAGACTGCATCCACGCTCTATGAGAAGGGTCTGGCAGTTTAGGGTTCTCCCTTTTGGGTTTTGTAATGCCCGTGCCACTTTCCAATGCCTGATGGAAGCTGTCATCCCAAACGAGCTAGCTTTAGTCTATCTTGATGGCATAATTGTACATGGTCCTGATTTTTGGACAGTACTTGACAAGTTGGGAGAAGTGTTACATTGCCTGAGGAACGTTGGACTGCAGGTCCGCCTTAACAAGTGCACCTTTTTCTCATGGGAAACAAAGTACTTGGGTCACATCATTTCTAGAGATGGAGTAAAAACTGATCCACAGAAGCTGTCCGAAATTGGCCCATCCCAAAAACAAAAGACTCAGGTCCAATCATTCCGGGGGACAGCATCCTATTACCAGAAGTTTGTACAACACTTTTTGGAGGTCGCACGACCCCTCAACAAGCTGTCTGAACTACGAACCCCCTTCCTATGGGATACTGAGCGCCAGAAAAGTTTTGACAAACTAAAAGATGCCATGGTCAGTGCACCCATCCTTGGCTACCCAGACCCGCACAAACAGTTTGTTCTTGAGTGCGATGCAAGTGCACACTCCATTGGAGCCATCTTATCACAGGTGCAGGGAGGAAATGAACAGGTGGTGGCTTATTACAGCAATACGCTTAACTGGTCTGAAATGAATTATTGTGCTACTAGAAGGGAGCTCCTGGCTGTAGTATGCAGTATTGAGCACTTCCACCAGTATCTTTATGGGGTGAAATTTGTCCTTCAAACAGACCATGCTGCCTTGAAATGGCTCAACACACTCAAACAATTTCAAGGTCAATTAGCCCAATGGCTTGAAACTCTCCAGTCGGATGACTGTCAAGTTAAACATCGGAGAGGACAGCAGCATAGCAACGTGGACGAACTTTTGAGGTGACCATGCATTGGTTCATATACCTATTGCTTCAGACAGGGAGAGCAGAATAAACAAGCTGTCAATGCCCTGGAATTGAAGACTAGTGAGGGTGACAAGTGGAGTTTCCTGTGCATCAGATGGTTCATTGAGAAGTCGCAAGCAAAAGCAAAGCCGACCCTGGAGGGGACTGCTGATTAAAGCACCAAAATCCAACAGCTGGTGCTTAGTTGAGAATCACTGGAAATCCTTGAAGGGAAGTTATTTCATAGATGGGAGGATAAAAACGGCAAGTACCAGTGGCAATGGGTGGTCCCAACAACTGCCATCCCCTATGCTTCAGCAGTCTGGCTGGAGGCCACTTTGGCTACTGGAAAACGTTGGGGAAGGTGAAGCAAAATTATTTTTGGCCAGGAATGACATCTGATGCTAGAATTTGGTGCACGATCTGTGACCTTGATCCTTCCCTGAGTCAAGGAACCAGGTAGGGTCCAGCCTGCACCACTGCAGCAGTTCCATGATGGAGGTCCCTTTAAGCGAATAGGGATAGATGTGTTAGGCCCTTTCCCGAGAACTAGTCAAGGAAATACTGTTATCCTGGTGGTGGTTGACTACTTCACAAAGTGGCCCAAGACGATTGCTTTCCCCAACCAGGATGCGCAGATGCTAGCATCGGCTGTGGTAGCATCGCCTCATGAAATCCATACCGACCAAGGCAGGAACTTTGAGACAAAACTCATGGAAGAGGTCAATGGGTTACTTGGAGCAGAAAAGACAAGAACAATGCCACTCCATCCTCAGTTGGGAGGGCTAGTTGAGAGGCTCAACCAGACTCTCACAAAATATCTAGCCATGTTTGTGTCTGAAAACCAAGAAGACTGACACAAAGCTGCATCTCTTCCTTCTCGCATACAGGTCCACCCCACATGAAACAACATGGTTATCACTAGCTCAACTCGTTTTTGGTCGGGATCTCAATTAGCCTGACTCACTAGTAAGGAAGCCTGCCCATAGGCGTGAGGTTTCCACGCTCTACGCCTTTCAGCTCAGGGAGGGGCTGGAATAGGTTCATGAATTTTCAAGGGTGAGAGCCAGGTTGAAAATGAAAACACAGAAAGAGCATTTTGACCGGAGGACAAAACAACCAGTCTTCGAAGTCTTAGATTAGGTTTGGTTTCATGACCCAAAGCAAACACGAGGTAGGCAAACTCCTGCCACAGTGGACTTGGCCATGGGCTATAACGAAGAAAAAGAACGACATACTTTTTGAGGTGACTTTGGGACGAAGATGATGGCTGCTCCATTCCAACCGGCTTGCCCATGCTCAGTTCGACCCCCGGCTCTGGAAGACCCTTCAGAAAAAGGGGGGAATAGTGTGGCAACACACCTATGTTTGTTGTTGATTTGGTGATTGTTGCTTCTGAAAATCTCGTTGTCATACTGATTCTTGAATTACACCTTCAAACATTGTTAGACTTGTGTTGAGTTTGTGTAAAGTTGTTCACTTTGTGAGAGAATCTTTTTTACTATCCTTCATCCTCTTCCTCTGCCCTGATTAATGGCCACCAGTGTGCCCACTGTGAGAGAGCCTTCAGTTCCTAGCATGGCCTCAGTGCCCATGTCTGGCAGAAGCATCCTGTACAGGCCAACGCAGCAGTTGATATACAGCGAAAGTGGCCTAGTTATGCTTCTGAGGATTTACGGAGAATGGCAGCAGAGGAGGCAGAGGCTGTGCGCTATGGATTACGTCTTGTCTATCTGGCTAGGCAGGCTGTTGAGGGGCCTGAAGGCTTGCAGGACGTGGTTGCGGCCTTTTTACAAAAGATCTTCCCACAGGTTGAGGAAACAACCATGGCGGGGCATCAGGGAGGGGTTCCTCCTACGTTAGTACCTCGTGGAGGTCGCAGAGCAGCAAAGCAAGCAACCTTGTGTAGCTACAGAGGTACTGGAAGGAGCTGGTGATGAACAAGTTCTTCCCACTCTCCAGGAGTTTGTGGACTATTAGGAGCCACTCTTCAGCACTCCCAGCCACAACTCTGGTGAGCCGGTGGTACCCCAGCTTCCACCAGGGATTCCTAGCCCAGCATTATGTGCAGCAGCAGGTGCTTCATGATGAGGCACATAAGTGCCATGTCAAAAACTCCACTTCTGCTGGACCTGATAGTGTTTCCGCACGATGCTGGAACTAAGTACCAAAGACAAGCTAAGCTGTTCATCCTCAACCCGATGCTTCTATCTGGAAGACCCTGGCATGCGTGCATGCGTGTCTCGTTCCAGACAGTAACTCTCCTCAGGAAAGAGATAAAAATCCTGTTCTCGCACCAAAAAATCAAGCCTCCCAAACAAAAGGATGAGTTTGTTTGCCAACTCTTTTTGAGCACATTGGGCAAATTAAAAAAAACCCACTAAAAAAGGGTAAAATTCGTTCAATTTATATTTTTTAGCAGTTTTAGCCAACATAAAAGTTTCTTAACAACGAACTAGAACTTCTTAAAATTTACATACAAAATTATACAGAAAAATGTACTCGAATTTCATTAATGTTTGTTGAAAAATCTATGAAAACTCCGTAAAAAAGCTTAACATTTTCAACTCTTCTTTCATCTGCAGAATATTATTTTGAACAAGTTTTGTTGTCCTTAAATTGGTAGTTAACAATTTCTTTGCACTCAAAGTATTCAAATTTCAAAACAGTACAACAAATTCTAAAACAAGTTGACATATAATATAATACGATAATGTTCGAAAATTCGCTCATACGATCATGCTGCATGACTGGGAATTTATTATGTAATGCATTTCTCTTTAACTCAGTATTTTATATTTTTATCAACTTTATAATATTCTAGCAATGAATTTGACTGATAGACTCCTGGAGTCACAAGGTTTCACTCATTTTTTACTTTCTTTAATGAACTAGACGTTTTGAGGGGAAGTATTGTAATCAACCTTGAAAGCCATTCCAGGAACCCTGCCACGACATTGGTCTTGCTATCACCCTTTTTTTATGGTTTTTGAAAATCATAGCAATGACATAATAAACGAAGGTTCTTCATCTCATTATCTTCGACTGAAAGATAATGAGTTTCGATCGATTATCTTTCTGAAAGTAATCAGTAAGAGATTTTTGATCCCTTGAATCTTCTTCTCAACCAGCCAGTTCGCATCTGTGTCCTCTGTTCGTTTGCAGCCTCCCCCCCCCCATCCCCCTCAGTGGCTCTTGTTTTTTCTTGATCAGAATCTCTTCCAATCCTGTCCAATCCACACCACACCCCTGACTATGGGTCTTCCCGTATCTGGGTCCTATGTTCATTCACCATTCATTAGCCTGCATGTTTTGAAGCAGAAAGTTGGGTGGGTGGGTATTGAATGTCCTCCCCCCCCCCACCACCACCACCACTACCGCCACCAATAGGCAAAAGAGCAATAACCCCTTAACGGGAGGCGAGGGGGCGGGGGGGACAAGAAATTCGATTTTGGGGTGAATACATTTTCTAAAACTACATCATTTTCTGAACAAAATGAATATATTTTCAAAATTTTACAAACATGATAGCTTATCGTAATAACCCAATGAATTACAGTCTCGCGTACAGCTTACAGTCAGCTTTATCAAAATAAAGCTAATGTAAGATGAGGTTATCTTATTCTTCTTCTACTTGTGTTGATTATTTTTATTTGTCCTAGCCTGCGTCAGTGTCAGACAGAGTTTCAATAGTTTCTTGAGAGAGAAGTAGAAGTTTCAACCAAACGAAACGAGCAAGTGCTTCGGTCAGAGTTGAGGCGCGTTTGCGAGAGCCGACTTTTTTTCCATCGCGTTTTTCTCGAAACGACGTTTTCCGCTCTTCGGGAACATTTTTTGACCGGCCTGTTTGTCGTATCGGATCGATTTTTTTTTTCTAAATTACCGTGAGAAGTGTGGGAATTGAATGACTGAAAAAAATACTGGAAATTTCCTGGGGGCATGCGCTGGTGGATGAATGAATGACATGATAAAACCTCCAATTTTGCCAACTCATGCAAACCATCATGTAGTATCGTATACAAGAAATTCTCCAATCAATTGAAAGATGATAACATGAAGAGTGAATTAAAAAAAAATCAGCTCAATTGAACGAAAAATGAGGGCAGGGCAAGTTCCTGAAGTACCCGTTCTTTCGCACCCCTTTTTCCTAACGTTTAACCATCCCGATCGCTTTACTCGCATAGATGCTATGGGCCAAAAACGGGCGAAAAGGTGTGTTTTTCTACGCGCACACGCCTGGCACGCTTGGCAGGGGGTCACGGTGGGTGGTGAGGGGGGGTGAGCGGGCGGTGGAGTGAGAAAAACTAAAGCAACTAAACTTTCACCCCAGCCCTGCCTATTTGGAGCCCCTGGACGGGCCTTTCACTAGCCAACTAAAACCCCCCCCCGTTATATTGGTATCACCCCCACGCCCCCTCCTGTTTTTTGGAAAGCTCCTGTTTTTTGAAAGCCCCGGGAATGTGATAGATAAGAGTAGTTCCTCCATCTCGATTCTTGAATACGCTGCAGCTGGAGATATCCCTGAGGTTTTATTCAACTTTCAAGATATCCTCTGGGTGTAGCAGGTTAATTGCCTCTCACCTTTGAAGGAGGAACCACCCATTTCCATCACCTCCCGTTGTTACAAGGGTCTGAAGAAAAGTTATATGATCAACCTGAGAAAACTGAGCACCCTGAAGTAGTTATAAAACTAAGCTAAGTTTTAGCTATAAGTTTATATTTGTGTAAATTATCCTCTAATTTTAAAAATGTTTCACTGTTCAGGAGTTGGAAAGTTCACTACTGGAAGAATCTAAACCTTACACCGAAAAATTGGATGCTGTTGTTACCACTTGGAAGTTTTATTATGAGCAAGCCAATGAAAAAGAATCTCCTGAAATTTTGAATCAAGTTCTTCCTGCCCTCTATAGGTAAAGTGTTGACTTTTCATATCTACTAGATATTATTTGATTTTAGGTGTACTTTTTTTGGTCTTACGTTGATTTTTGTGTTAATTATCACTTATTTTTGTTTAGAGCGGCTGTCAGAATAATTCTTCATGGAGATTGGCCTAGGTTGAAACATGTGACGAGGCGGAAATTTACATCCCTTATAAAACGATGCTATCAATATCTATACCGTAAGTTTCCTGACAGCGCGAAAAAATGTAAGACTTTGACGTTTCTGTGGGTTGATCCATGGGATCATCCCACTTTACGAATGATATTGGAGAAAGCAACCGCACCAGATGAAGACGGTTAGTACTATTTGTAGATATCCATTCATGTTTATGTACCTTAATTACTTTATTAGTTGAACATTTATGTCATTTTTATTTTTATAATTAGGGCGAATGCTTATTTTATTGAAATGGTGAAGGAATTCTGAACAATGCTTAATAAGTGATGAAGAAATTTTTCGTTATGTGATTACTGGTATATTAGTAAAATAACTCACATCCATTTGAATGTAGCTGTTTTCTTGGGGAAAACTGTTCCACATCACCTTGATGAAAAGACATGCAGGCAGCCAATGTATCTTTCATATTGGCCATTCCATGCCTTAAGAAAATCGAACCTCTGTTGTTTTGCTGTATATTCTCTGTTGCTGTACACTCTAGGCATTTTCACAACAAAGTGGATTACAACTTATTACATTCCTCTGGTTCACTTCTACTAGAGTACCCTTGAATGTTCGTGTTTTATTTTATTGATCATAACAACTGGTCTATGAACTTTTGGGACCTACCTTTCCGTTTGTGTCATCTTTGCTCAAAACCACTCAAAAAATGTTGAACAATTTTTTCTTTCTTTTTTTCGATGAGAATGGCGGGTTCTTTTAGGACCCCTAAAGTGTGTCATGATAAGCATGAAATTTCCTACACTTCCTCATAGTAAGTCAGTTACATTTGGATCCACTCTGTGCATGTGTATGTGTGTATGTAACATTCCAGACCTTGGAATTCAGATAGAAAATTATATAAATTCTCTCTCAAAGTGAGCTCAAGCGACACAACAGCTAGGATAGTTTCAAATGAAGCATTTAGAACACCATAAGTCCTAAAACATGTGCTAAAACCTCATAATTGATGGGGTCCGAACAATATGTTTGCCATCATTTCAACTATAACAATTGTTGTGCTCAAAAATGCTCTTAAAAAAGCTAACACACAGGAAACGGCTAAATTAAAAAAAAAAAAACAAACATTTTATTGCAAAATATTATTTGGAAAAACTTAGTTCTCCAGAATGTTGAATGTTACACTTTTTTGAGCCCAGAAATGTGCTCAATCGCCAGAAAAATTCTGATTCAAACAAATAAAGAGGAATTTGAGTGGAACTTTTTATGTTACACTTGGAAAATTCCATTCAACTTATTTTTTGAAAAACATACTGATGTTATTTTTCTCCCCAAGAAAATATTTGCAAGTGGAAGTTGATTCCGTTTTTAAAATAATGGTAGATATAAGGAATAAGAATTTTTCTTACCAAGCAAAATCGTTGTAATTAGTTGATTTTAATTTCTCTAAGATTTCTCATTTGGTAATTTTCAGTTTGCTCGTTAATTAATCATGAGGGCAGTGAACTTCTCTTCCTTCGGCTCGAAGCAATGTGTGAAGGAAAATGCGAAGACTTGGCTTTGCAACTCGCTGCATGTTACTTGAAACATCTTAAACAGTCAGTGGATTGCCATGATATTGTCGTGGATGACATGAATGATATCTTCATTGCTCTCTTGTACAAATTCAATAAGAAACAAGAAGTCATCGATATGGTTAGTTTATAGAGCTAATTATTGTTATCAATTTTTCGTATAAAATAAAAGTGTTGCGTGAGGACAACGAATGTTGGGAGGGACGTAAAAACTGTTATCGATCATTTCGAGACATACTGAGTCAGGTTATACTTGACGGTTTTGTAATACCTAGCAGTAGCCTAAAATGTGCATTAAACATTTGAGTATTGAGGTAGGATTATCAGGTGTCTGGGTTTGGCTTGGACAGTCTGTTTTAGCGAATTTTTGAAGAAAATTAAGCTATTGCTCTCGCCTCAAAATTTGTAGAATGTGAATTTTTGAAAAAATTTTATGCAGAAATCCGTTTCAGGCTATTCTGAATCATATTCTGAAGTTTAACGCATTTTTTTATGTATGTATGTATATATGTATGTATATATGTATGTATGTATGTATGTACGTGTCATTCCAGACGATAACTGTCCGTAGAATTGTGCTAGAAACTTCAAACAAATTTTAAAATGTTAAGGACACAAAACGAAAGTTCAAGTTCGTTGGCCAGCATGATCGGATTACATCTTCGGGTTGAAATTTTCAAAAATGTAGTCAAAAATTTCAAAATAGCCTGTTTTTTGCGATTTGTTGTGCGAAATAATTTTTTCAGCATACTAACATGTGGTATATTCGGAATCAGCGTAAAATTTCCTATAAGAATATGTATCAAGTTTTCAAAAATTTCAAAGTTGAAAAATCAGTCAAAAATCGAAACAACTTCCTTCAATACTGACCACATTGGACATCGAAATCTATGAATATTTACCTACATTTGTCTTTAAATCTACAAGATTAGTTTAATAATAATAAAGTAGTAGTACCTCCTAATTATTTTTAATAATTTGATTCCCTGTTTGTCTATCAAAATCATAAACTAAAATTTCTCTACACGATCAATAGCGACTGAAATGTCGAAGATTTCTTCAAAAATTCGCTCATGGGGTCATGCTGCATGACTGGACTTTTTTACCAAGCTGCCTGGTCAAAATTTTAAATGCTCTGGGCGCCAAATATTTGGTCTTCACAGAAAGGGCGGTAAAAGTCCGGTTTATGTTTTCTAACTACGTGCCTTATCTTGAAGAGGCATCGCACTGAAAATTTAATGTATTGTATTCATAAGAACACTTATCCCATTTCAAATCCAGATCAATGATACCCATCAACATGTGTTTGATTTTTCGGGTTCAGCTTCACAATTTTTGAGACCTACTTTATTGCTCCCTTACTAATATTTTTGGATTAATTATTCCAAATTAAGGAATTTTAATGAATAAATTATAGGGTAGGATCCTACCGTATTTGTTATTATTAATTTGCGCATGATAATAGCTATCCTATGAACTCATATCCAACTTCTAGGGTACCTTCTACATCAAGGTTATGTTTTTCTGAGCAATCCCCTCTATGTTGCTTTACATTAACTAAATTTTATGTTTATTTCAGCTCAAAGCCATGCCAATATGTGACGGAATCAAACTAATCAATAGATTCAATGAAAAATCTAAAAATAAAGGTCGTTTGTGGAAGCATTTTGACAAAATGAAATACGTAGCGTGCAATACCTTGCTTGATATGACCATGGACATTTGTATGGACTTGGAGGAAGATCGGCAATCATTAAGTGGATTAATTGAGGAGTGGATAAATTTGAATATTGCTGCCAAGATGTCTGCAGACGATTCTCTCAAACAAGTGCCAGAAATTGTTAGACGCCTCATAAGGACTGCAGGGTCTGCTCGCCATATTTATATATTCACCCAAGTGTTGAATAATAAAGTAAGTAAGGAGGCTACTTGCTGGTTTTATTATATTCATTAATAGTAACACAAGTTTACAAAAAGTTACACAAAGGTGTAGGAAAATTGAAAAGAGATTAAAAAATCGTCGTATTTGGGTTATTAAATGGTGTTGATTCTGTAATAACCAAGAGCACATATGCACATTTCCATTTTCTTCTTTCTTTCCTCTGACTTCCAAAATATTTCTTGACCAGGATAAGAAGCATAATAACTTGAATATACTTCTTAAACTGGAATAGTTTTCATAAGTTGAGAGTGTAAATGTAAACATGGTTTTTAGCTTTCATGATTGTTTTCAATTCACCCAAGCAATCATTTGGTTTGGCATATTTATGTGGCTTGGACATGTACTTTTATGTACATTTGTGCATTCCAGTTCCAAAATTTGGTTTCTATATACAAGCAAACGCAATTGTCAAAACATTTACTACCGATTTGTTTGACCATCAGGCAAAGAACATCACACTCAAGTGGTATGTTGGCCTCTTCTCATGAGCCTTTGATAGAACTATTATTAATTTTTCTTCTTAATTCGTTTCTGTTGTGCTCAGTTTTTATTGGCGATATGCAAAAGATAAAATATGAACTTGAAAATTTAGTTTAAGGTGGATGCAAGACTCTGAAGATGACCTCACCTGTAGTTTAGTTGGGCTAAACTGAATTTGCGAATTGAGGCGGATACAAGACTCCAGGAGGATCTCGACTATATTTAGCGAAGGATGATGTATGTTCTGTTATTACAGTGGATCAACAGCATAGAGTTATTGATGTCGGCGATGAGGAATGCAAATGCCCATGTGAATTTCCATTTGTTAAAGGAGATAATTTTCCAATTGTGCTGAATGTATTGGTTTTGGTGTTTATCTACTATGCTGTCGTTTGTAGGTCTATTAGCTGAAAATAGTCCATGTAGGACGCTTGTTGTCGCTTTGGTATAAATAAGGAAGGCTATTTTTGACGTTGTGGTGATGTACATGTCGACATGCTGGCAGGACCCTCACCTGGGAGTGGGTCTGCCAATATAAGCTTTCTGACTTGTAATTGCATGGTTGAATGCATTTTCTCCAGACAGCTCCATTAATTTTGTGGTAGAAACATTGTGATGTGAACGTTCAGTTGTGTCTTTGTCTTCGTTCTGTAGAGTGGTCCCTCGTCTATAATGAAATCTCCCCAGTGAGCAGCTTGAAGATCGGAGGCATTTGTTAGACCTTGATGATGATTGTGAACGTTCTCTTACATGGAGTTGCTTGATAAGTTTATTAGATGGTTATGGTGAGATAATGTTGACAACAGCATTTATGGCTTCTTCTTTCACTTCGTTCTTGTGTTTCTTTTGTCTGCAAATGTTACCAGGTCGTCCAGACTGCTGACGTTGAAAATTATAATTGCTTGTTGTACCTCATTTGACTTGTTTCATCCAGACTACTTTGATAACATCCATTGTTGTGACGTCCATTACCGGATACATTATTGTATTTTGGATTTTTAAGGGTCTTTGGTTGGCGTCCCCCTGTTTCAAGTTGTGGTAGTGGCAATACCGTGCTGTGGAATTTCGATTTTCGTGAGACAATTTCTTGGCAGCAAAGGTAGATTGGAGTTGAAGGAACCATAGCCCTGTGTCTTCTTCCATAAATGGGGTAACTGTGACTTGCATGACTAACTGCAATGGTAGCTTCATCAGACGTGGAAATTGTGAGTTCAATTTCTTGAACTCTTATCTAGGAGTGATTAGAATCTATTAGGTTGGTGTCTGAGGGAATGTAGCAGAGTGGTGGGAGTTCTGAGCATGGAATAAACAATGTTGCATTGTTCAGGGTACCTAGTTCACTACCTTTACGAAATCTTCTGACTTGTTTCTATAGAGAACAAAAACTTTCCCTGACCTCGACATCAGACAAGTTAAAGTTGAATTTCAGATTCATAAGTTTGTCTATTCATAGTTATAAAAGATAATTTGCATGCTCTAAAAGTAACAGTTTATAATTTAGTAAAGGCCTACTTTCCAACTAAATCCAGCTAAATGGAACCCATATTTGGGCGTCATAGATTAGAAATATACTATTTACTGATAGCTTAGGCAGATTAGACAAAATTATCATTATGACAAAGCGTTTGTCATTGTAAACCACTTCGGAGACTTCAAATAGAACAAAATAAAGTTCGTGACAGTTTCTGAGCAGAGGTTCAACTCTTAAGGGGAAAAAAATCATGAAATGGGGCTTTTTATTTTCTTCATTTTTGGCTTATAGTGCCTAAACAGTGCATGTGACGGAAAATATTACTCATACCCATATTAGAGAGCATTAAATTATGTGTCTAATAAAACCCTCAAACTTAGAATTTGGTTCATTTACTACCTACTCCACTATCCATAATTGGATGTCAATTAAGGAGTCTGGGGGCAAAGCCTTGTAGCTGGAGATGACGATCTCTGGAGAGTGGATTGTATACACAATCAATGTTCTTGCAAATGTAAGTACCTGCATCAACCCACGGGTAGAGGCACACGTTCTAGCTTGTACTTCCTAACTTTGCTGGTCCGGCACCCAAGTTTTTGGCAATTCACATAACTCACATGTCAGGGTGGGCCCACCCCTCCCGAGCCCAAACCAATGGACCCCTACCCGGGTAGTGCAACCACTACCAAGGTTGTAAACCACCGCCCCCGCGAATCCAACCTCAACTTGGAGGCAGGCTGGCGGAGCTTTGACAAGGTCCATGCACCTGTAGCCTGGGGCTCCCCCCACCCGCCGAACCAGTTTTGGAAGCGATGTCAGTTGGTTACCCACCCAAAACCCCTCCCAGAGGCCTAGAATGGTCACAGGCCCAGAAAGATTCGCAATTTCAACTGAACAAGCTTTTTAAAATTTGGTTCAGTGATAAAGACACAGTCAATCGTGAAAAATCAGGATTTTTTATCGACTTGGCTAAAAAGTGGGTTATGATCATGTGCTAACACTCGCAGCTCAGACGGTCCCTCTTAATGAAAAATGTCTAACATAAAAGTAGTGGAGAATCAAATTATGTTCTGAAGGAGTTATATTTTTTTAAATTAGTTCATTTCTACGCCTAAATACAGGCAAAAAACAGATAGTTGTATTTCGCTAAATTTCTGCTAAGGGTTAGTTTTGAATTTACATGAGGGTTGATCCCTTGGTGATCCACTTTCGTCCATAACACTACTTTACAAAATTGTGGGGTGGTCTTGCATCTGGTCGGAGCTTGTCAGTTTCTTACGCTATTTGATCTACTGAATTCGAAGAATCGGAATCGGAAGATGATCAGTACATTATCACAACGGAAACGCTGAATGATAAAAAAAAAGTTGGAAAATTGAAGATTGATGTAATTCGTTGTCATTTGACTCTGGCGTGTATGATGTTAATCATGGTGTGCTCCGGATCTTCAACATTAATTTTTGAACATGAATGAAATAGGAGAAGGAATGATTAATAAGGAAAATTGAAACATGTAATTAATTGAATTAACCAGAGCTGAGATTTGTCTCCAGGCTTTTTTAGAAGCACACATGTGTATTGTTTTTCGTGACTATTCATCCTTGTAAGCGTAGTATCTCTCATTAACAAAAACATGACGAAAATCAGTGTTAAATTAATCAGACTCAATCACAAGTAATTTATCACGTTCAGTGGGTATTACTAACAAATAATGGAGAAAACATTTTGGCCGTTCTTACGATAGTTTAGCTGTTCTATTGATGGAATGTAAGGATTCCGATATAATTTCCAGTCACCTGTGATTTTTATCAATATATTTCGTGCATTTTGCATCAAAATTTTAAAAACTGCTGAAATTCCCTTTTGGAGTCAATTTTGGGGTTTCACCCTTTGTAAGAGCTGTTTTCGGCAATATTTTGCTCTTGAGTATAAAAACATAACCCAGGAATATAAATTTGTTAATATCATCCCAGAAGGTGGAAATTTACACCACTAGTTGCCCATATTTAACCCTTTGCTGCCCGCCAACGTGATATATCGGGGGGGGGGGGGGGGGGGGGCTGTACTCTCCATAGCTGCCCGCCAACGTAAAATATCGAGCTGCTTGTCCTTTTCACTGCCAACTACCCCTGTTCAGTGTTTGGTTTCTATTACGATCCTCATAATATTACTTTCAGTTATAACAGTATTATATAATTTTGGATTGCTGTACTATTTATCTTATAATTAAGCCTTTGTCAGTGTTTCTTTGTTGGAAGTTTCTCTTTAAAGCTGTGGCACTTCAAACAGTGATATTGGCTTTTGACGATAGTTTTTCTAGGCAATAGGTAATACCTTCTGAAGATATATATATATATATATATATATATATATATATATATAAATTTGGATATGAGAGAAAGAAGACAGATATAGGCACACAAAAACTTCTGGTAAAAGGGAAAATATGTAGGTACCTCAATATTTCGGCGACTTGTGCCGTGATCACGAGATATATATATTATCAGTATAAATTTCCCGACACCTACTTTATTGTTAGTTCTATATTTGAAAAAGGCAAATTAGCCGAAATATAAAAAAAATTAGTTTGTGAAGTTCCTTTCCGTTTCATTTTTTGTTTCTTAATTTCGCATCAGTGTATTGTGTTCTCGTAGGGCCATTTAAACCACATTATATATATATATATATATATATATATATATATATATATATATATATATATATATATATATATATATATATATAACCAGTGTAGTTGACATTGGAGACTCCACATCTGTTGGAAATATTATCCCATGACTAGGACCCAGACCCTGGGTGGAAACGTCGGGAAATAAAACATAAAACCACAAGTCTAGTTTGGTCAATCCAAGAAAACCTTCGCATATATATATATATATATATATATATATATATATATATCTTTGATCTTCGCCGATCCTTCTTTTGTTTTTCTCTCCTTCCCTATAATTTGATATTGGGACCTTTTTCTTGGCTGCACAATATATTTTTGCTTTGACATAACTTCCCCTCAAAAATTTCCGAGTACTATGTCAATCTGATTTTGAATTATAATTTACTTACGAACAGTTCAGATACCACAACACCATTATTTTCAATTCAGTCAAGATGTGTATTGTCAAAAGTGTTCCTACTTAATTCTAGTAAGCAAAATGAATATTGAAAGTTCTTGTTCTTGTGATAATTTCGTATTTCGATTTTATAACAGTTATCCCCAAATAAAAGTAATGCTGTTTTCATGAATTTTTCTCAACAAATAGTAAATGGATAACTATAAATTACCTATAGCGAGTGAAAGGATAGAAACAGGTGCGAGTTGTAAGGTTTCATAATTACTTTCATCATGTTGAACTGCCTAGTAAATAGGTAAATAAATAATGCACATAATCTCAGTATTTTGTTATGGAAAAGCTTAGGAAAAACTACTACGTTAAAAAATCTAATAAAACAATGCAAGAACTCAACGAAATAACTTCAGATGAGCAATAGCAAAAAGCAACAGGAAGCGCAAATTACTATGGTATTGAGAGGCCAGTGAGGTTACGAATGGCAAGGCTATGTGGGACGGTATTCAGATAATGAAGGCGCAAAAAGATTAGTAGCAAGCTTAGTGACTAACAGAAAGTGTGAGATACAAGAGGAATTGATAAATTTTTCAGAAACAGAGGTGATGAATTTTTCTGATCAGTAAAATTGTTTTTAATTTGGGCCCACAACCATATGGGTACAGTATTTTAGGAAATTGATAGATCCCATTCAAAAAAGTACCGGTCTGCCCAGACATTGTATTGGTAATTTATATCTGTTTACTTAGTGAGTATCGAAAATAGGAATGGAATAAATAACTTTTAACCCTTTTGTGATCACATGAAAGTTATTTCTTTCACTTCTGGGACAGAAACCTACCTTTTTACATAAGACATAGAAAAACCAGTGACCCCAAACCCGCCTTTTCAAGTCTCACTTTTTCCGATCTTACCACCTTATACTTTCACTCAGGAACATTGTTTTTCAAATATCTCTTATGGATCTCTCTCAAATGTTCCTTTTTACTCTCTTCTTGCTTCTTTTTCTGACTTCTCTCCGAGAGCGTTAACCCTTTGAAGATTGGGCTTTGGAATTGGACTGAAAACAAGATTTTCATTGTCAGAAAATGTTCTCCAGTTTCATGAGTGAAAGGGTATGAAAGAAGAAGTCTGACAAAACCTAACGTTCAGTGACTTTCACTAATATTTTTACGTCCTTCCTTTGATTCTATGGTTAAGTATCGTATTAAGTGTGATAAAGATTACAAGCATGATCGCAGATACTGCTAGTAGTCAGCCAATTTTTCTTCTGCAGCTATAACGTGGGAATTGGTGATAGGGACAGTGTTGTTACAGTGAAGGAGGAAAGCATGTTTTCCCTTGACACCTTTTTGTAACTTTTCACTTATATTCTTTATAGTCACAATGGTTTCGTTGATTACACAATGAAAGGATTCATGATCTAAAGTATAATAAATATTGGGCATACACCTGCGCAACATATATGTTGACACTCAACAAGATCATATTGCTGTAGCATATTTGTATAGTTTACTGTCAATTGTATGTGAAGACCTAAGAGGAATAATGATTTCCAGATGATGTCCACTTTTGGCGAATTTCTGTAGGAGTCGCAATGGCTTTAAAATAAAATTTCCGAAGATGTTCATAAGCAGGAGTTATTGGAGCATTCTAAAACGATTTATGAATGTATATTCATAAAAACTTCTACGTTTCTAGATGTGGGGGAACTTCTTGTAAAAATTTTTATTCATTCATTCACCATTTAGGACTACTTGCCAAACTCGGAGGAAGTTTCCTGTATAGTCTATGCGCACATGAGAGTGCTCTGTCAGGAGAACGCCACATGGCTGGAGATGACTATGGGTGGGTCTAACGGCGAAATCACGAAAGAGAAAAAATCGTAGAAGTGAAATTACTTGAAAGCAAATTGTTCAAAAAAGAATCTCTTAAAGAAACATAAGTGTCTGGTGATAATAATCCCTAAACCCTGTCTGGTATAATAGGCCTGACTGAGTATTTTCAATGTTATTTATTTCAGTTTTATTTAAACGTTTTCCTTTAGATTTTGAAAGTAAGTTTCCATTGTCATATAGCATCATATATATGCTCAAATGTAGATGAAATTGATGTATTTGGAGTCATTGGGACATTTTTCACGCTTATGTGGTAAATTTTTTAAATCATTGCCATAGGACTAAATTCGCATGAGTCGGTTCGTCGTAGTTTGGTTCATTAATTTGTGTATTTCTCAAACATAGATTGTGTACGTAGGTACCTCAATATCTACGAGGGTCGTCCAGAAAATAAGTTCCGGTTTTTTTTTTTAAATCAAGTTTTTATTGAAAAAATTTGAAACTTACAGGTATTGTATTGAACATATGTACTATTTTTCCACGTAATCCCCGGTGACGTCAATACATTTGGTATATCGTGAAATGAGCTTCGAAATTCCTTCCTCATAAAAGCTTGCAGCTACCTCCTTGGTCCACTTCGTGACAGCTTCTTTCACTTCCTCTTCACTTGTAAAACGTTCTCCCGCCAATTCCGTCTTCATTTTGGTAAACGAAGCTTCTTCAGGGTCTCACAATAGCGGTTGGCGTTAATTGTTTCACCTTGAGGCACAAAATCAATCAGGAGAATTCCTTTTTGATCCCAGAAAACAGAAGCCATGATTTTCCTGGTTGATTTCTCGACTTTGAATTGTTTGGCACTTGGGGGAGGTGGGGTGTTTCCATTGCATGGACTGTCTTTTGTTTTCTGGAGTGTAGTGTGACACCCAGGTTTCGTCTCCAGTGACGATAGACTTCAGGAATGCGTCCCCATTAGTTCTGTAGCGGTCCAAAAATTCTCGAGCTGCGGCCACTCGTTGTTCCTTGTGGGTCCGTCAGCTCTCTAGGGACCCACCGAGCGCAAACTTTCCGAAAGTCAAGTTTTTCCGAGACGATCTCATGGATGAGGGATTGTGAGATGTCTGGGAAACTCAGGTAGGGTTCATCCAGGGTTGAACGACGATCTTTGCGAACTGCATTGTCGATTTCTGCGACAATTTCGTCCATCACAACTGAGGGTCTGCCTCTCCCACTTTCATCCTCAAGTGAATGTCCGCCTTAAATTCACGTACCCATCTCCTCACCATTGACTCACTCATTACACCTTCTCCATAAACAGAAATGAGCTGTTCGTGAATTTGAACTGATTTGAAACCCTGTGCATAAAGAAATTGAATCACTCCGCGCACAACAACTCGAGAGGGAACGGGGATCGAGGTGGCGGGACGCGACGTGGAGGGCTCCATTTAAACTACCTGCCCTGACGTTGGTAACTGACCGACTGAGGTCACCCACCTCTCATTCTATTCCCCCACCTCTCCTCTTTCGAGCGGTGTTACCAGATTTGGCAAAAGCCACTCCTACCACCCTACAGATCAAAACGGAACTTATTTTCTGGACAACCCTCGTATTTCTCGACAAATCCCTAACTAATGTTGATTCCTAGAGTACCCATCCAAGGCTATACAAAGATTCCTCACTAAATGTATTTATAAAATGTGTATGGGAAATACTAAATTATATCATTCAAGCTCACTACTCGTCAACTAGCAATGGAGGCACTAAAACTCCATTCTTCCTAACAACTCAGCACCAGAGGGAGAGTGTGCGTGTTATTGAATAGGTTAGGATTGTTACCTTCGTGTATTAAGTTCTTCCTAGAAGTTACTAAAGCTACCTGTTCAGTAATGTTAACAACAGGTAGATCACTGTATAAAGGCAAACCTAAAACTCTAAGGGCAACTATATTTTGGGCAACTGTGTTGTCTCTTTCACCCTTCAGTTCCTCTAACTTTCAGGGTTGCTCACTCGATGAGAAACTGATGATGGACAGTAGCCATGGTGACAAAAGACAGGAGGTGTTATCAGGCTTCTTAAACACTTACTAAAATTTTCTAATTAATGCATTTCAAATTCATTTCTTTGAAAATTTGCAACAACAAAAAAAGTATATATAGCTCCAAGGTCTGTGACAAATTGTCAAAGTTGCGCTATGACTGAAACCACTGACTGAGAGACTGAGAAACTGAAAACACCTGATGAGAGATGAAAGGACTACACTTTTTCAATAAATGCTACATGAGTGGTCCTATGTAATGATAAGTAAATTTCCCTGGAGTGGTGCAAGAGTTACTTAGGAAAAGGTCGCCTGTGTGCTGCCACTCTAAATGGCAACTGTACAAAACAATTATGTGGAATTCGGTTTAATAGCCTCCAACCTAAACTTGGCCAGTAATTGTATAGCAGAACCACCCGGAACTGCATTTATACTAATTGCATATGCGCTTGTCAACGTTCTTTAATAGTTGGCGTTTCCCAAAATGGTGCTATTATAACTTTAGCTATAAACTAATGCAATGTAATGTTCTTTATAGATTAATCTTTCATTGGTGAGGCAAAACTGCTTTTAAAATCCATAATAAAATGGGAAAAACTATCTTTAGCTCATCCTGAACCATCACCTGCATTTGTTATATTAGGACTGTTCTTCCCTCCTCTTGGGTCTTCCTGTACGTATTGTTTCAAAGACACCTGGGAGGCACTCCTGATATCCCGGGAGACACTGAAAACCTTTAAAAAATCTTTAAAGATTCTTACAGTTTTGGACTGAAAAAGCAATAACTTTTATAAATTGATTTCGTTATTATCATTGTCTCTAGCATAATATGTTATGCATTCAAACATTGAACTAGTTCTCAATCTAATAATGTATATGTAATGTTTAACAAATCTTGATATACCACTCGTTATTATTTCAGTATGGAGGAAGGGTAAAGTTACTCTGCATTGAGCTGTACATCAGAGGACTCTCGCTCAATTTAAGTGAAATAGAGGAGTTGAAAGCACTTGGAGATGAAAAACTTATTCAGGCTAACAAAGATTTGGCAGATGGATTTTTACAACTGGCTGAGTTGTTCAGTGGAAATGAAAGTGTCTGTAAAGAATGTATCCTCTCATCTTTTTCTCTCTTTCCAACCAAAGAGACTCTCCATAGAATCCAAACATTGCTTCAGGTTGAAGACGAATCGAAATGCCCAGATGCCTCTATTGATTCTCGTCGACTGGAAAGGTGCTCCTATCACAACCAGTACAATTGTTGCAGCAACAACTTTCTCTCCATTCAATTGGATGCTGAAATGTTAAAATCTGCCCCCCATCTGCCAGATGATTTAGCCACTGTGTTAAGTCGGTCTAGGTCCAAATTATTGACTTGGTCACTCGGCAAAAATCTCGACAGAGAGTGTCAGAAGTATCTGAAAAATTATAAAGGCCCGGAAATCAAAACACATGAGTTGCAATATTTAAACATTGATTATAGTCAGTTTAAAGATTGGCCCAAAGATAAAGAAGACTCCCCTAAGCCAAGCAAATCATTTGAAAATCAAACTAATAAACCAAAAGTACGTAAAGTTGCTACTACAAATGCAAGGGGTGAAGGAACACTCAAACAAAAGGAAGATGTGCAGGGTAAAACTAAAAACAAGAACAATGAAAGCCCTTGTAAAACTAGAACTAGGGTAAGGCGGAAGTCTAATATGAGTCCTACAAGTTCTAAATATGAAAATTCTCCCAAATTCTTGACTTTGCCTAAAGTCGATTCAGTTCCTAACCTCTCGATACCCACAACAACTACTTCTACAACAACAGCCAAGTGTTTCAGTCCGAGAGTCCTTGATAATCATAGTTACAGTTATGCACCACAGCCTCCCAGGAGTAGACCATCTACCAATTCAGTTGGAACACTTGTGGCTCTTCCTCGCTGTAAAGCAGAATCTGGAACTCAAACAGAACCGGAGTACCTTGCACGTCAGACTAATAATTCAAGTACTGGAGGTACCAGTTCAGTCCCTGTGAAACATTTCATGGGTCCTAAGCATAATGAAAGTAATGGTCCAGCACTTCTGCAAATAAACCATATCTCTCCTTCAGGTTTGTTTATCAATCATTAATATTTGAGTTTCTTTCATATAATGGTTCATTTTCCTAGTTGATGTCAAAGTAGGTTGAGTTGCTTTGTATGCACTCTTCTACCAGTTTTATTAGAGCTACTACTATTAGTTACGCAGTGTGTTTCATAAGTAAATTTTACAAAATATATCCTGTTTTGTCGACTGAAACCCCACTTTCATTATTGTGATTCATTATTATTTAGAGAAAAAAAATGTATTCCATTAATCCAAACATTACAAAATCAACTTTTAAAAATATTTCATTCTGGGGGGTTGCCTATGTCGTAGACGGTAGTGGTTTTTTGAGGGTTGAGAATTATTAGTAGGCTTCTCAAGTTTTTAAATTTCCTTTACTGAGCGCTTTCGCCATATCCGGCCTCGTCAGAGCTGCAATTATTATAACATGTTATAGCTTACATTTAGGTACATAGCTCGTAGGGGTACATAGTAATCCTGGTGTAATTCACATATTTACCTTAGATTAATAGTGCTGTACTTGATATTCATAGTTGTTTTGGGGCTCCTCAACATCTCAGAAGGTACCTGTTGTTTGGGTATTAAGTAATTAAGTTTAGTAAATGGGTTTTATACGTTATATGTATTATTAGGAGTTGATATTGGGATTCTTACTTTGTATCGTCGTATTTGTTAGGGTAAAATTTGGAAATCAGGTGGTTTTATCACTCATTGTCCTGTTGTTGTTTCCTGTTAAGCAATGGAAATTTTTAGTGATATTGTTTTGGAAGAAGTATTGCTTGTTAAGTTATGTAAATATAGTAGTTATTCTTACCTTATGTATGTAAGGGTGTCAGTATTGTGGCAATTTCAACATTAAATTGAGAAATGGAGGGAGGAAAAGCATTTATTATTATTAAGATTGGTAAAGGAAAACAATTGACCTAGGAAAACAATTCCAACCACTCTTCTATAATAAACAATTATAATTAAACAGTATACTATACTTAATTCTATATAAAGATAATACGCAAGGCAAAATGTGATCCTTATTATACAACCACTACGTAAAATACATCAGAATTAATTTAATTTAGAAATAAAAATAATACCACAAATGTAACCTACAATAAATTATTATATAGATGAATTATCAAAAAAATATATATATACTGTATAAAGGGAACATCTACTTCAACATCTTAGAAGGATAACCACACAACAAACGACCCCACAACATTCAACAACGATAAAACAGAATAACACCTACCATTAGAAACAGCAGCCGACTAGCAACAACTCAACAGTCCCAAAACCTCAAATCATTCCTTTACCAATCTTAATAATAATAAATGCTTTTCCTCCCTCCATTTCTCAATTTAATGTTGAAATTGCCACAATACTGACACCCTTACATACATAAGGTAAGAATAACTATATTTACATAACCTAACAAGCAATACTTCTTCCAAAACAATATCACTAAAAATTTCCATTGCTTAACAGGAAACAACAACAGGACAATGAGTGATAAAACCACCTGATTTCCAAATTTTACCCTAACAAATACGACGATACAAAGTAAGAATCCCAATATCAACTCCTAATAATACATATAACGTATAAAACCCGTTTACTAAACTTAATTAATACCCAAACTACAGGTACCTTCTGAGATGTTGAGGAGCCCCAAAACAACTATGAATATCAAGTACAGCACTATTAATCTAAGGTAAATATGTGAATTACACCAGGATTACTATGTACCCCTACGAGCTATGTACCTAAATGTAAGCTATAACATGTTATAATAATTGCAGCTCTGACGAGGCCGGATATGGCGAAAGCGCTCAGTAAAGGAAATTTAAAAACTTGAGAAGCCTACTAATAATTCTCAACCCTCAAAAAACCACTACCTTTCAAAAATATGCGCGATTTTCAATAAATGTCCACAAAATTAGTAAGTATAGGCATTTCTTAGTGAAATAAAAAAGTGATTAAGAGAATATTTATCTAACTAGCTTACTTTGCAAGAAAGCTTGATAAGTTTTCACGAATCACGGCTTCATACCAAAATATGCCCAAGAGGTCATGCTGGGTCTTTCATAGGAGCTGAATATGTTAATTGAGACAATACAGTTGCTCAGATTGTGTAGTCAGTTGTTACTTGATTTTACTTATTATTGATTCTTCTTTTTCATGGTTGAACTAATCAATTCTTTAGCAATTACTGATCAGTTGACATTTTTTCAGGATCCTCAGCCAAGTGTACTACTCCAGTCAGTTCTTTGGAATTCAACAAACCAGTGAGAACCTATTTTAACAGAAAAACTGCCAACCTCAACAACAACGTTGCGTTCAACTCATACTTGAACACACATAGCCCCAAACCAGCTGAAGTTCCACCCACTGCCTTAAGTGATATGACGATTCAGGAAAAATTAAAGCCCATACTGAAATCATTGGATATGAACCCAAAAGTGGTACTTGAAGATATCCTGTCTATAAACAGATCTGCGACTCATTTGCCTCGAGAATCTGCAGATAAATCTGGTTTTCCTTATCCTCGTGAAAATCTAGATATATTGGCTCAAGCTGTTATGAGGAGTGACATATTGTTAGCCAAATCTGTGCCAGGAATGAATTCAGTTGATATGATTGTACCACAACCACAAGAAACTGCTGTTCATGTAGTGCAGATCAGCAATTCCACACCTGTGCTGTCTCAGCCATCTTCAGCAAATGTTGCTTCTTCCTCTATTAGCCATTCCATTCATGGATCGAGTTCTTCTAGTTCAACTAATATCATCCAGTCTAATAATCCGAACTCTTTGTCTCGTGTTAAAACTACTGACTCTAGCTTTCAATTAGACTGTTCAACTTCTTCACATCTGGCAGATTTGAGTAAGACTCATGATGCCAATAGTTTTATCCCTTCTACCAGTGACAGTAGTGGTTCAACTCCAACAGTTCCTACTTCTTCTAGTGTAGGGTCAAGAATCAATTCACTTCAGTTACACTCTAGCAGCGCTCAGCTATCAGCTGGAAGAAGTCCTCTGAAAAGTAATTTGCTCACTACAGTGGATCAACTTTCAACATCAACTGAAGTTCCTTGTACATCCCAACAAGAAGGAACTCTGGTAACTGCTCATATTCAAAGAGTTGGGCAGCCATCCAAACAGAGAAATGCTTCTGACTCAGTCGCGCGTACTAACAGCACAACTCAGAGTACAAGTAGTGACGAAAGTAATAAAGTTACTTCAAGCCAGGTTTTCAGGCTCATTGTGAAGGATGGACGGGTAGTTGAACAATACTTCCAAGGAAATCAAAGCCTAGAACCTGTTCTCTCCATTCCAGACAGTGAAGAAACAGAAACGTTACCAAATGTAACTAATTCTTTCAACCATGACCATTTTATTAAACTTCTTAAGAAGAAAAATGACTTAAAATCTAAACCGGTTAATAAAGTTGTAGACAATGCTCAGGTTTCCAGTCTTCCAAAATTTCACCATGTGTTCGGGCGTCAAATATATCAGAGTGACTCTATGAGTCTTGAAAGTAGTTCTATGTCTTCCCATACTCAGTATGAAGAGCGCGCAAACAACCCTGAAGCTAAAGGTCCTACGGATGTTTTAACCACGGGTCTTTCAAAAGCCGTGCAGACTGTCCTAAAAGACTCTGACCCTCCAGCTAAGACTATTGAAAAGCAAAGAGCTGAAGTTCAGACACATCTAACTGCATCAATTCTCCCACCATCTACTTCAAATGCTGGTGTTAGTACTGATGCTAAGGAAATAAGACACAGTACTGAAATACCTTCCTCTTCTGGAGTAATTTTTACATGCAAGGTTCCCATCACCATTTCTAACAATCAAATTCTACAAGGAAAGCCAGTGACAATTTTGAAAACTTCCTCAACTGACTCTATCCCCTGTAATAAAACTGTTGATAGCGAGACTCGAAGTAAGGATTCTGTTATCCGAAGTGGCAATATGAATGCTTTACTTGCAGCTGCTCTTCAAAGTTCATCACCTATAAAACACAGTGTAATGACCAGCCCTAGTAATTCAGGTGTTTCAGTTAGTGGTGTGAAACACATCAAAGTAAATAACGCAGATGGTATCATGATGCAAAAAATTAGAATGCCAACTCCTGTTCAGAAAAATTTTCGACGCCAAGCACCCCAGCCATCACGATACATCAGACCAATGATCCAAGTTTCCACTGGTACCAGTATGACTCAAACTGGACCTCCAGTAGTTACTATACCACTTCCAGCCAGAACAGTTGTGTTAGCTACCAGTGTTAATCAAACTGCTTTGCAGTCTAATATGTCTAAAATTGAAACTCGACAAGATCACTTGAATTCTGATCAGCCATCCGTAAGTTCAACTACATTAGAGCAATTGCGAGAATTTGAGTCAGTTCTAGAGCAAGTTACGAATACATCTCAAATGAAAGAGCGAGGTAATGTCAAGAAGGTGGAACATCAGCCCACACAAACCAATTCTACAGACTTCACTGCGGCTGCATCCAAAGTGAATCCCATCTTCCAATCTTCATTGGTTAGTAATATATCAGATCTTAATAATGAAAGTGTGAGTCTCACCTTCATAAATAAAAATGTGAGCAGCAGTTCAAGTTCTTTGGTTACATCTAATCCATCTAAAATTGCTGCATCAACACCAGTTGTAGTTGTGCAAAGTTGTAGTCGACCCTTGGCCTCTCCAGCTTTGAGTATCAACTCCCAAAGTTCATTAAGTCCAGCCCCCCAAACGTCTCCTGCTCATATTCAGACTAAAATTGGAGCCAAGGTCAATAAACCAAAAATTAAATCTTCTGTTGGTAAGACTGCCCCAGCAGCTACGATTAAAGTGTCAACTCTTCCTAAACCACAACAAAAGCCACAAGAAGATGAACAGACTACCCAGCGGATTTATGCAATATTGGATAAATATGCTGAACAACTGAGGAACTCACCAGAGTTGAAGAATAAGCCAGCTCCCAGGCGACGATCGAATCCACCTACAAATCCTACGCAATCTTCAAAAAGGAAAAAATCATCCCATAGTAAGTCAAAAAGCGTGTCAAGCTTACCCACATGCTCTGGTTCAGAAATGAGTCCAGGTTCAGAAGATTTACGTACATTAGGTAGTGAGGATAGTTCTAATGGTGTAAGCCAGCTATCTCAAGTTCTCAATTCTCCCCAGAGCAGAAACGATGAACATTCTAACCCACCTGGAGGTGATGTTTCGTCTGAAACATCCGAGTCCTTGGACTCCAAAGACCAGAGATCTCAACACCGAATCCTTTTGACTGAGCCTTCGTCTAGTTCAGGAAGAACAGTTCTAGTCCAGGACAACATTCAGCCTTTAATCAATGTCGATGGTCCTAAAGTTCTTGCTGGAAAGCAGTTAGTTGTTGGTAGTGGGGCAACTGTACCTCTTACTCTTTCCTTACCTGCAGGTAATGTTAAACAAGTTATATTCCCAGTCCCTGCTGATGGGAGACCATTTGTTGTGGCTAAAGTACCAAAGATGTACAGAGTCCACCAAGTCACCATGCCTACTGGGTCTCCACTTTTAGCTACTGCTGGTTCTGGTGCAGTAGTCCTCCGCCAAATGTGTTTGAACAAAACCAATACTGGAGTAAAGCAAGTTAAGCTTCCTGTTGTCTCTCAACTACCGGGACAAGGATTAAATACCATCACATCTCAACCTGCTGTTGTTTTGCCATCAGGGTCTCAGTCATTTACATTGGCTACAAGTTCTGGTCTTGACGGTGACTCTCTTGGGATAACGCTGGATAATACTATTCTTTTAAATACGTCTACCTCCCAGTCCCTTGGATTCTTTCAACGAAATGTTACGAAATCTGTTGGAAGTCAACAGTCTCCTAATCTTCTAGTTCCATGTAATAGAGCTTCCCATGAAACTGATAACAATGTAAGTCAATTCCCTAGTACCTCAGAATCGCCATCCAGTGCCAAGGGTGAAGCAACGCATCCTAACCACCTAGTTACAAGTGTATCTAATGATCAGCACAAGTCTTCAACTTTATCTAGTCAAACGCCCACTAGCTTCAAGACTGAAGAGATTCATTTTAATGTTACTTCTGAGATAGCATCTGAGAAACAACCAGTGAATACACAGCAGTTACTGAAGCAGAACACAAAAAATTGGACACATTTACTTGAGAATGCCAAAGGAGAGAGCTGTTTGAATAATGATGATGACAAGAACAATGATCCTGATTTGGCGAAAGCTATGAAATCAGATTTTCACAACACATCCAGTAAGTTTTTATTCTGTTAATCTCTATCAAATTAACTCCAGTTGGAATTGAACAATGTTGAAACGAATTTTAGGCTAAAATATAAATCACATATTCGTTTATGAAAATAATGGGGACCTACTTTATTAGCGATTCACGTGTAGATGGCAGCACTATTGGTAAAAATTAGGTTCCTTCTCTATGAACTATTAAAAGAACGATTTTCAATTAAAAAAGATAATAAGAATAGAATTCACTCAACATTATATATATATATATATATATATATATATATATATATACCATATATAGATTGAATAAGTGTAAGGGTATCTCAAGATGAACCACATTCAATTCAATAGATATGTAATATGCATGTATGCAGTATTCATCATTTTGATAACAGTTGAGCAGTATCAAAAACGAAAATCTGTATATTGCTTTTGTATCTACTTATAGGTTGTGGGAGTTTTGTTTTCACTTTCGGGAGATGGAAAATTGTTAATCTCTAAAAACAACATTTCCATCCATTGCATAAAGTTTTGTACCATTCTGGAAAACGCTCATTTCGTGTGTGTCATGTGACCACGAATCTTTGTAACAAGCTTAATTTCTAGTTTTCAACTGATTTTTATGACATTTTTAGGAAATGTGCTGGTTGGCTGTTTCATGTCCATTACTCACAAATCAATACTTTACTCTGTGCATGCACAAACGTAAAATCCAATAAACGTTATTGTTACATGGTCTGTTCGTCCAATCTCTATAAAATCCGTAGGTTATTTGGAAAGTGACGGTTTGATAGTATTAGTTTTTTCCTCACAAAGCATTTGTAATTACATCTTTGGAAAACCAAGCTCCTTGATGATTACGGTTTTCCTCATCCTACTAAGTAAGGGTAAAGGTTCATGCTGGTTTTCTGAAGTGATATTTTTTCCGAGTTTTCTGCTTGTTGGGGTTCTTAAAGTTATTTATTACTGAACTGACTGTTTTACAGACTTCTGAACTCTGGCAGTCCCTCTCAGATGTTTATTATTGAAAATTAGGCGGAGATTGCAGGCACACTTCAGAGAGCCAACAGTCAGTGCTACGCAAGTGAAATTTTGGTGTACAGAAATTTCAGAAGGAAGAGAAGCTGTGGAAACACCTCCCATAGACGTGTTTTACACAGTTTCAGTTTTATTGCGCTAGGGGGTATATAAGTGTGGTAAAAAATCCTAGTTTTTCCAGTGTAATCTCTTTCAGAGGCATGAAATACTAGTTCTTATCAAGTTAAAACGCGGATAAGAGGTGGTTTGAGAATTATCAACTATTGAATATTTGGCGCTTGAACTAAAACTTCAAATAGTGTCAAACCTAAAGATTTTGGCGTCCAACCTTGGCCAAGCTGCACTAGATTCAAGATTACAAATGACGGATTTATTTATTTATCCTCAACCATATTAGTAAATATAGCTATATAGGTATGTATATTGATAGAGCAGAGTGGAAAAGCAAAATACTACGAGTATAATCTGCTTGTTTTCGGCAGGGTAGGGTTGACTACATTGAATGTTTGTCACAGTGACCTATTACAGAAATCCGTAGACGGAGTTGCCTTTGCGACTTATGATGTCATAAGAGTCGCAAGTGCCAAGTCAAACATTTCCAAGGTCCTGACAGATGAACCAAGACTGCATAATGATGGTGGCGTCATTAGTCCATTTGGAATTCCAGCTTGAAATAATTAAATAATTTAAAAATTGCTTTTATACCCCATTGGTTACAAATACATCCACCGAAATTTTTTACTGATGGAATTTGAAAAAAATTCTCAGTCACTGGGAATATGTGTAGAGATGTTGGGTTACTATTGTTATGGGCGTTTGCATGGAGCGTTGTGATGTGATGACACAGCATCTTCTGATTTTCTGGTCCCCCCTCTGTTCGAAAAAATATTAATTTACGAGCAATACCTAGTCAATTTTCTCCAAGTTCCCATCACAAACATTTACTCTCCTAACTCCCCTAGGTCTCCCAAGTTTGTGGTAGTTCATCTCTACATACTCGATTTAGCTCTAAATAATGATAAACAGTAGTCATGTACCTGTATATTTACATCATAACAACATATACACCAAATACCACCCACTATTTATAACGTTACACTATATAGAATGTAGATGATTCTAAACTTGGAATCAAGATAAATCCACTTCATTCTTAATCATTCACATGCTCCACATCTTGCTTAGCATTTCCCTGTAAATTCCTTTCAACCTCTAATGCTAATAATTCTTATAATTATTTTTTAGGATCTGATGCATCAGTGGAAACAGTTGAGATCAAATCAGAGGATCAAGGAATGAAAGTGTCTTGCCATGGTGAAGGTGTGATCAAGTCAAAAATGAAAGAGTCTCAGTTCAGTGAAGGGCGAGTTCTTCAAGATGGTGCAAAATCTTGTTTGAGTCTTCAACAAGATAGTTCGGACCAGTGGCAATTTAATCTATCAAAGGTAGAAAGGTCAACAAAAGACATGAAACTGGAAACTAATATCCAAGAAACGGTAAAGCCCAACTCAAGTATTCTGCTGAATAATATCAATCATTCAATTGGAGTCAAGAGAAAATTGAACGTTGAGAATACTATATTCCAGGTTGCTTTCAAAAGAAGTGACAAGTTAAAACTTGTTAAAGATGAGTTCATTCATCAACGAAACAGTTCCAATACATTAGAAAGAGAAATCCGTTTGCAGAAAAGCTTATCAGAAGAATGTGAAGATTTGGGCGTTGATAAACCAAGAACCAGTGAACTTTTTCCTGAAGCTGAATTGCTGCTTGATTCAGATCCTCTTAGTCGTGATAGTTTACAAGAACTGTACTCCCGAGGAATGGAGTCATCATCCAGCAGTCATGACTCTCCATTAAGAAGCAGTCCTACTGTTCTCAGTGATAACTCACATAGTAAATTCTCATCTTTATCGTGGAAGAAACAAAAGCACGCCCCTATATCTAAAGTCACTGATGGTCATTCAGAGAAAATGTTGATGAAATTGGAGCGTTTGGAAAATAAATCAGAGTCCTCCTGTGGAAGTAGCCCTTTGAACGGAAGTACTGAGCCATCAAATAGTGCGATGAGTAGTCATGTCAAGTCACTCAACAGTGATCATTTGACGATTAAACCAAGTCAAGGGTCAATGAAGAAAGATGATTCAATCCCTTCTGGCAGTCGGGATGACATGGCATCACCAGACAGTGACGCTTGTCATTTTTCTGAGGTAGATGATAGTTGTATAGCTCCCGATCTTATGGATACAGAGGGCGAATCTGATTCAGACTCCCAATCCCATACATGTAAAAATACGGAGTATCAATTGATTGAACCTATTCACGAGAATGAGTCTAATGATAAAAGTGAAGATTTCACTCTTTCCACCAGCCAAAAATGTAACAACTGTACATACCAAGGTATCCAGGATCAAACCTTCAAGAGGAAGTTGGATTTACAGTGGTTCAACATTGAACAGGACAGTGATAAAGCGTGTTCCAATCCTGGTGTCAATGAAGATTCTTCCTCTAAAATGAATAGAGATGTATCAGGCAATGACAGCTCACTGAATGGGATTTTGATGGGAGACTGGAATAGACATAGGGATGATTCTGTTATTGAGAGAAGTTTGAGAAGACCTAGAAGTGGAAGTAGTAGTTACTATAGAGAGCTTAATTCTCCTAAAGCAAAAAGGAAGAAGAAACCTTCAATCTTTGTCTCCAGTGCGGGTGAAGATAGTGGTAGTTCTATGGACACTCTGTTGACGGGTGGCTCTGATGAACTTGATATAGATAGCCTCTCCCGACGTGCATCATCGAGGGGACGAGTCAAAAAAGGATGTCCCTGTTTCAACGGGTCACCTGATCCAACCAAAAAGAAGAAAGACTTGTGTACTGGACCTTTTGGAAAGACTGATAAACCTTGCTTAAGTAAATCAGTTAATTACCACGCAAATATGTCCCCCTCAAAGAAACCCCAGAAGATGGCCATCAAACCTCCTATCAAGAAGAGGTAGTTTGTGTTCTATGTTGATCTAACTTTCCTTTCAATTCGTCAATGGGGTTTGTTGCAGTTATTTTATAATTTGGTCCCATTGCAATTCTACAGTTGTTCAACATTCATGTACAGTTTTCTACCATTGTTTTAAGGGACATACGTTATTCTAGTCCAGAATATTTGAAAGAGAACATCCTCTCTTTATATGTATATTTCACTGTATTTAACGTAGGTATATATACAGGCTGTATATAAATATGTAGGTTATATGTATAGTATTATCTATCAATATGATTGATAGTAAGTGCATTATCGCTCATAAGAAAGTGTAGGTATTGAAATTTTGTCTTTAAATATACCTATATATATATTTTTTCTTTTTCATAAGTGTTACCAAAACGTCTGAATTCTTGTATTTCTATCATTTATGTGGGCTAATACTAATTGGATAAATCATGTTTTCTGTTATGGTTGTTTCTTTTTGTTTGTTCTTTCTTTTTTTCTTTTTTTTTCTCTTCATTTTGTTTTGCATTGAAAGTTCCAATAGAAAAGTTTATTGACGATTCTTGTTTTGTTTTGAATTTTCCTTAGTTGAGACATTTTCGTAGGTAATACTAAGGCATTGACACATGTGTACATCCACATTGTTCAGGGCATAAGAACTTCTGAGTGAAAACGTACAGGAATGTTATCAAAGTAGTCAAATGTATAGAGATCGAAATTTCATTGATTCATATTATTTGGGGGGTCTTTTCCGGGGGGAGGGTCGGTTATCAGCAGGGGCATTGCAAATCAAACTTAATGACTTTTCAACATTGAGGATCTGAATTAATGTCGAGATATATTCTGCACTGTTAGTAGAATGACGTAGTACCTACTTGGATACCCTCGAGTATGAAGGAATTCTTAACTAAGTAACTATCAACACTAAGTAATAATAAATTCTTTCCTGGCTTTGTTTGAGTGGTTACAATCTTATCGATTTGAGCCAGGTTTGCTTTTGAAATCAAGGTTCTTATCAGAGAACTCGAAGATTTCCTTAAGAATTTTTATTTGAATTTAATTCCTCAACAGCCACTGAAACTAGTGTTTTGCTCATCCATTCAACTGTTCTTGACTAGGATTTAAAACTCCTTCAGAGCACAGGATTTAGAAACGTATGTCCATTCAAAAATATCCGTTTTTGTTTTCCATGTGATCTATCAAAAAACAAAGTTTGAAGGGTGACATGGTTAAGAACAACAGTATGGCATGTGTTTATTAAACACATGTATTTATTAAGCGCAAACGTGTTTATTAAAGGGTTGGTTGTAGGTTCCTCGGTAAGCTTTATCACGTGGACAACCTGGAAGGGGCATGATTGATGGAGTCGATTATCAGTTTTAACTTTTATGACACTCAATGAATATCAGCTTCCTAACTTTGCATCAAAGCTTATCGGGAAATTATTCTTCATGTTGTTGAGGTAACATCTGAATAAAATATATTTTGAACACCATATTTTAATTTTCATCATTATTTGTGGGCTTGGCTTGATGGTGTTGAATTACAATTATTAAGGGCTGTGAGCAGTGGAGTTTATTGAAAATTCCAATTTTAACCAGACACTTTTCAAAAGATTTAAAAGTTTAAAGGTCGCTTATGCTTGTTTAGGTTGAGGTTAAGGGAAATATTTATTGTCTTGAATTATAAAGTAAAACTGTCCATCCGTCTTGTAGATCTGCAGCTGTATTAAGTTTGTCTTCTAATGGTAAGTAATAAACCGATTGTTCACCTGTGGAAACGATTTTAAATTGTCAACTATACATAGGATGAAACTATACACGGGACTGTATGTATACAGTGATGAGAATATCAAACGTGGTAATTGCCTAAAAATTGATCTTAGTAACCCAAATCAGCTGTTTATGAAGGCTAGAAGAAAACCTGAAATAGGCAGGAAACTACCTACTTTAAGACATTGTTTAAGTTTTGTATTTGGCATTCGGGGACCAGGAACTTACAGTCACTGCTATCGATTGTCTTCCCTATCTTTGTTGTTCATGTTTTCTGAAATAGTTTAGAAGTCCAAAAATCAGTAGTTGCCTTCACTTACACGGATTTAAAAAAATACGAAATGCTGTGTTTGAATAGCGTTTTATTACTTTGAATTATATGGCTTCCAAATATGTTAAATCAACATCCTTTCGATCGTCCTTTTCGATTAATTATTTGAGACAACTAAAGATAGTTAGCGTTGGTGAGGTTCAACGACACTTTTGTCGTCTGATCTTCAAGATTTTCCAAACTTAAACTCCTGCTTAAACTTAAAAACTTAAAGTGCAGTATTATAAACACATTTTTTATAACATGGAAGGTGAGTTAATTTCTGGTTCTTCAAGGTTCAGTAAACTTCCTACGTGAAACTACAGGTAAGAAGTTTACTGGTATGACCTCGTGATCGATGTATTTACAGGTAGTTGTGGCCTAGCTATAGGTACACCTGATCTCTTATCATTCAATGGTTGAAATATGTTGCAATACATTCTAACATCCGAAGTACTGAGCAATAGGTCAATTTAATTTCTAACAATTCAACTGATCATTGATGTTCAGCAGTTATGACAGATAGTACCTGACATAAAATAAAATCCAATGACTTCCACAATTATAAACTATTTTAACACATTATTATTAAAGATTTAAGTCTACCTGAGTAGGCAGGTACTAATCAATTCAGTCAGTGAACCATGGGGGTGAAGGAGAGTTGATATAAGGTTCGGGTGCTCAGGGAAAATTAATGTTGATTTTATTTCATTATTTGCTTTATTTTTAAATGCTTTCCATTTAAATGTTGGACTTGTGGTGGGTCTCTGTTTTTTGATGAAGTACAATAATAATTTTTAAAAAATGGATTGAATTTCTGTAAATATGTTGTATACGTTCTTTGTAAATAGAAAATTTTTATAACATGTAATATAAATTCATTGGTGAAATAGTTGCTGTACAAAATATTTTTAGGGGATTGACATGTTTCATGAATACCTGTGCCAAATTTATTCTGTAGACAATGACATATTTCAATAATTAATCATATAGCAAAGTATTTATTAAAGAAAAATAATGAATAAACTATAATTGCAAAGTGTATGTATCGCATAATGTAGATGCTGATCCTACTGCAAACGGTCATCAAGTATATATTTTTTCTCCAAACTTGAAAGTATTTATTGATTTTAAACTGGTACAAGGCTCAAACAAAGATCATGAAAATATTTGAAAAAAATCAGTTCAAATCAGGATTTCTAGTAGATTGTGCATCATAAATTCGATTGCTGCTAAAGTAATTACAAGTTGAGTATTGGAAGAACAAATCATATTCTACATATCTATAAATAGTAGTAGGCATCAGGTAACTACAATTTCTGTGTGTTGTTACCACCAATTTAATAGATATATCTTGGAAAACTTAATGTTCTCACTGAATTATATTTCAATGGCGTTTAGTTTGTTATTCACCAATAACGTTTCTATGGTATGTTTGGGTTTTGTGTGCCTATCAAACCATCGTCATAGGAGTTGCTTTGTTGGTTCTTTGTTTTTATGAAATTAGTGAAATACTGATTTTTGATTCATGTTGCCTACTTTTATGTTGGCCGGATCCAGATTGTCTCATGGAAAGAAGTGGAAGGATCTAAATGATAATGTGCCTCTACATTGTTAGTGGTCCACTACGTCAGGTCGATACAAATTCTTTTTTCAAATCGTTAATTGTTTTCACTTTTTCTGCCTATAATATGGTGTTTCCAAAGATATCTTGTAGAAAAGACCAACTTTGAGAAATTTGTTTTCGCCCTCCTATTGACCAATACTGTATTCAGAATCTGGCAAGTTATAAAAATTCAACCAACCATTATTTTGCACCTTACAAAATATTCAACCACATTCCTGTCTTGAAGGTGGGGTTGTAAATTTCTAAATTTTTTCAAAAGCACTGGAATTTTTATCTGATTGATGGTTGGCCCCTGATTCAGCATCATGGAACCTCGAAGTAGTTCAAAAAAAATTTGTTTATTATTTAATTTATTTATTTTTATCTTTTAGTGTTACCGAACCAACAATTATATATATATATATATATATATATATATATATATATATATATATATATATATATATATATACACTCTTGCTACTTGAGGTCCTTGGTTTTTGTCATTCGCTACAGAAATTAATGAGTAAAGTAAAAGGTTTGGTTGCCTTGTGAGAGGAAAACCTTTCAGACAAACGATATGCAGGAAGCCTTCTGTCAGTTTAAAAATCTTCTAAATACCTACCTACTTTTCACTCAATTAGTTTGCAAAATGATCGTGTAGGTTTGTTTGTATATTTTGGAAACATGAAGCATAGTTGATTAATGAACCTAGCTACGAGTATTTTCCATTATGAATTTAACTAACGACAATATTTATATACAGTACATTATTTATTCGTCTGTAATGTCTGAACATAGTTATTGTTGTTAGTCAATGTCAAATTGATTGGAGCTCACTACGTTGATTGTATCTATGTAAAGAAAGAAATTTTTATGTAAATTATATTTAATGCTTAAGTGTGTTCCTTTAATTATGTCTTTGACGTTTCTGATGGTATTTAGTTATCCTCTCAGAAATCTTGTATTTCTGTGATGACAAACACGGTCTCCCAACGAAAATCTGCATTACGATTCATCATGGAGTTTATGAGATGGGAGCGTTTAAAACCATCATCTAATTGGGTGGGTGGCTGTCGAATATTAGTTGGATAGAGTTCATTTTGAGCCTTTTCATTTCCAGAGGTTTCTTCTAATTTCTAAATACCAGCCTTAGGTAGGGGGAATAACAATTTTAGGAAGACATTTTGTCGAACTGACCTGGGTAATAGAAGCCCTCTTTCGAGAGGATTAGCACATTTTCTTTGAGCGAATGAGTCTACTTCAGATTCCAACCTTTATATGAATGTTCTATCTACTATCTACCTCTAATATGATTATTTTGCAGTTTGATGTCGACTATCAATTAGAAGGAATTGTCCTATGGGGCATAGATCACTGTAGTGGGAATAGGACTCACTGTACTTTCAGAGTTTTAGTCATAATATTTAGTAAAGTAAATGAAAATAATTTCGAGCTACCATGGTAATAGTAGGACTTGCTGTCTTTACAGCTTGAGGTACAGATATTGTGTAATATACATTTAAATCAGTCCAGAAGAACTTGATCAAAACCATCATAGGTTGGTGGTCCTAGCCATCAGAGGTCATGCGTTCCTGAACGATACAGTTGTAGAACTGTGGGGTTGTCAGGGTGTGACGGATGTAAGTAGAAAAGTTCTTCTCAGAGTTTATTTATCGCAAGCTTTCGACATAAACATGTCATCCTCAGGCGTCTTCGTTTCTAAAAAAACACATATAACAGGCCGTTACAAACTACGACTAGGATGACATGTTTATGTCGAAAGCTTGCGATAAATAAACTCTGAGAAGAACTTTTCTACTTATATCCGTCACACCCTGACAACCCCATTGGCCATAAAAGCCTGACGGATGAACCACGAATCAATCAATTAGTTGTAGAACTGTGTGACAATCCCCGTCAGAATCCAAGAGAATGCGCACCCGTCGCTCTCGCACCGGGTGTCGGCATCATTCTCATGTTGTTGAAATGCTGTGGTTGGCGATAGATGGGGATCCGAGAACCGGAAAACCAATCTCTTCCTGAAAATAGCACTGCACACTGCTATTAGTAAGGGGATCTTTTTTTGGGTCTGTCACACTCCCCTCGTTGACCTAGTACATCCAGGTCCACTATTATTGAGGGCTAGATGTTTCAGAAGAAACATGGCCCGGGTTTCCCAGAAGGAATTCCCATTATCACCCTTTGATACATAAATAATTTCATTGGTCATTGACTTATAATTTCTCAATTTTTTCTCCTCTAATATTTTCAATTTTCATACCTATGGTATACCAGGCCTTTGCCTTTATACATTCTTTATACAAGGGCATTGTTCCCAATTATTAATTCAAGGGCTTAGTTCCCCATTTTAAGTCCCCAACGTGGCCACATATTTGTATATCTATTTTATTTTCCTAAAGGTATAAGTCAACATAGTTGAGCCACCGTTTATTCCCAATTGTTCCAATCTTTGATAGGGGTTTAATTACCTAATGAAGACTTCATATGAAGATTCATTGACAATCCAACCTGTTTTAATTTCTCTTTTGTCATCCTCAATTGCCAATGCAGCTATTTATTAGTGAGTATCATTTCTCAACCAGTAAACTATTCCACCTGGTTTACATACTTGCTCTTCAATTAAGTATGTTTTTTAACGGGAGGAGTGTGACAGTTCCCGTCAGAGCCCAAGAGAATGCGCTGCGCACCCGGTGCCACGTTGTTGAAATGCTGTGGTTGGCGATAGATGGGGATCCGAGAACCAGAAAACCAATCTACTCCAAACATAGCGCATAAATACTATTAGTGCGAGTGGTATCTCTCGGGATACTGTCACACCCTCTCTCTTTCGAGGATTTAGGCCCCATTGCACCTCTGGGGGCGACCTAAGTCCTTGATAACTGATCAGTGTGGCTTCCTTTTGTTTTTCTCCAAATAAGTTCCTGTGGTGACAGGTTTTAGAAGATTTTTTAAATTCCCCCCTACTTGGCAAGAACTGGACCCATAGGTTCTCCCACACCATGGAATTATAGTACGGTCTTCATAGAAGAATGTTTACTTATGCAGCGGCATGTTTCACATTACGCGTGGAGACTTCTCAGAAAAAAATATTTGCAAAAACCCGCGGAATGCGGATTTTTTGAAAAGCCACAAGAATTTACGCTCCCCACGCTCTGCCACTTTGTGGGATATGGAATTTCTCGTTTTGAAAATATGGAATTTTCTGCGCAAGCTTGTTTCGCTCCCGAGTTTTCAGTTTTTACTTTCATATTTTCGTTTCAAAATCTGTTTTATTTTTTCCTTTTGGTTTTTTTTTTTTTTTTTTTTTTTTTTGGTGCAATTTGACGACATTTTTAACGCCGCGTATCAATGAATTCGGATTGCAAAAGGTCAAAACACCGAGTGGAGTTGGAGACACCTTGTGCTGGAGGGTCCGCACCCACTAAGATTCTGATCTGTGTCAGCAATTCTGGTAGTTTGTGACAGGGGATGGGTTAAGAGACGATGCAAGCACTCGAGGCATCATCGACACGGCGCTGACGAGAGGCCGAAAGGGAGATTTTGTAAAGCCCGATTCAAGTCCTTCTCTTCCTCATCATCACCAACGTTGTCTTTTGGGTCCTCTTCCCCCACGGTCATGGCTTCCTCCTCTGGGGAACTCAATGGCTTTGAGGCCGAGCCAACTCCAAATGAAGATACGCTGCCTGTTCCAGCCCTCCACTTCAAAACCTTATGATTCTTAATAACCCACCGGTTGCTAAGTCGATTTTCACACATCCATATATGATCAAGAAGTGGCAACGGGCGATGCAGACTGGTATAGATCGTGATGCCTATGCTGATCTGCAAAAGAAATACAACCCTGAGGTTCATGCTCCGGCCTTGCTACTCCCCATTCTCGAACCTACATTAGCACAATGCTTTCCTTCTACTGCTACTCGATCTGATTCTTCTACGTGTTCAGGCCCTAATCGCTGTAGCTGGCACCATCAATATTACTACCTCAATGACCGTACCCGAGACAGATCAGAAGGCTCTATATGAAGCCCTATGGGACGCTTCGAATCTCATTGCAGCAAATATGTACAGAGAGTACCACTCCCAAAAAATTTGACTAGTGCAGTTCCTGCTACCTGAGTTCAGGGCTGCTGCTAACAGCCAACCACCCGGACTTGAGTTTATTTATTTATTTTTTTATGAGGCGGGTTACCAAATGGGCCAAAATTAAAAATTTCCTTTTAAGAGTAAACGGGACAGGGAGCCTTCCCTTTCCACTTCAACTAAGAAGCCATAAAGGTCTGCCCGCCCTGCCTCCACTATGGCGAACCAGGGAAACTACTACTGTCTGGCAGACCCGTCCTCCAGGGGCACTGCCCACAGGGGCAGACCAGAGGCCGCCCCTGTGCAGGGAAGCAACCTCGTCATCACTAACAGACAATGTAAGTTCTATTATTCTTGTTAACCCTTCCCCTCTCACACCTCTGGTGGTTTTTCAAAAAATCCGCATTCCGCGGGTTTTTCAGAATATTTTTCTCTGTAAAGTCACCGCACGCAATATGAAACATGCTGCAGCATAAGTAAACGGTCTTCTCCTCGACCTACTGTAATAAATTGTACTCAATCTTTCCCAAAGGTAAGTTGTTAGTAAATATAATCTGCTCCAAGGGATGTGGCGTTCCTAATTGAATGAATCCCTAGAACGGATCTCTTAATTTAAAATATCTCATCTGAACAACTTCCATACAACAGTTCATCTCTCCAGCTCCTGCTCTCTTCGTCCCACTACTACCTACCTGTCAGCGCCTGTTCCTTCAACCATGTGACAGAGTTCCTGTCAGAATCCCAGAGAAAGCGCTGCCATCGCTCTGTTGGAAAACAACGGGCGTCGCACGCCACTTCTCGTGTTCTTGAGAGGCTGAGTTTGGCGTTGGATGGGTGATCCAGGTCCTGGAAATCCAATCTACTCCGAACATAGCTCTTTTTTTTATGCTATGTTCGGAGTAGATTGGATTTCCAGGACCTGGATCACCCATCCAACGCCAAACTCAGCCTCTCAAGAACACGAGAAGTGGCGTGCGACGCCCGTTGTTTTCCAATGGAGCGACGGCAGCGCTTTCTCTGGGATTCTGACGGGAACTCTGTCACAACCATCGCTGGTCTTTCCATCTTGCCTCTCCCTACCTTTCCACAAAGCTGAAGGGGGGAGTTGAACGGCTCTCCCCCCCCCCCCCCCCCCCTTCCGTTTATAAGCGTCCCTTCTACTAGTTAGGGATGAAAATGAGTGCTGAACTGGTGACAGTCTCTTTGAAGTGAGTGCGAGTTAACTCCCTGAAATGAAAGGATCTTACTCATCCCTTTCTGCTGCCTAGTTTTGGTTGTTTGCCTTCAACTTTCTACCCATGCTGAAGGTAGTGTCCCTACCTTTTCTTTCTCGTAAATCACTCAGGAAATAATCTAGCTGTTTACAATGTAGAGGCGTCCCATGGAGTAGAACATAGGACCCATCAATCAGGGGTGGAATGGTAGGTACCTACCTATCAGTTAAAGTGATTTTCAGAGCGTCAAACCTGCTGGGAAGGTTGATAACCACTGCGATTTTCTAGCTTTTACTTTTCCATTCCAATTATTAAAATGAAACAGTCATAATGATCTGAAAAGTGTGCGGACTAGTCTCCAACAATGGTTGAGAAGAGTTGATTGAAATGATCAACAATTTGATCAGTCAGTTAATGCGTTTATTTGTAAAGTTATGCGATATTACAAGGATTACCTAGCACAAAAATGATAAAATAAAATCACATGGCATACAATGAGAAGGCAGAAATAGAAAACTGAATTAAAAAGTAAATACATTAATGACGATTCAAAACACATAGGTACCTGTAGGAATAGCACAAGAGACATGGTGGAAAAAAGAAATTAACCAGTACCTCTTTTGGGTTAGTAAAATCAAAAAGTGTACTCTACAGATTGAGAGCAAGCATTACTAATCCAAGAGTCGTTAGCAATACTAAAAATATAATAAACAATATTCCAACTAAGAATATTATATTCATAGATTCAGTAAAAGAGATTAACCTAACTTCTGATTTTCAAGGAGTCGTCCACAAAGTTTTATAACTGAATCGCTTCCTCTTTATCCTCGATTTAGTATATTCTATATACATAATCTTCCACTTGTACAGTTTGAATACCATCCACCACCAGACATTACTCTGATCACTTTAGAAAAATCGTAGGCACAATTCGAAACGATGCTGTTCTGCCTGATCTATTTTTGGCTTGGAGGGTGGAAGAAAATTTGGAGACTTTTATGATAGTCCAGAAAAACTCACACAACTAAAAAAATAATTTGAAATATTTTTCCATTCTTAACTCAGTGAACAAGCAAGTCATTACACTTTATATGAGCATTTTTAGAGGACCAGTTGGACACCAACCCATACAGTCCTAGATTTGAATTGAAAACGCTGACATCGTTTGAAACCGGAGGAAAGACCGAAACTGCTGATGTGATGAAACACCAATTATTTACTATTTTTTGATTCTGAAACTGTCTACTGTTGCTATTCATTACCACTTTCGTGAGGTATTTAAAGTGTCCCAAAACGTACATTTTCAGTCACGTTTTCTCTGAAAAAAAAGGTGGACTGTCGCTTTTTGGGACCTCTAGTTTTTGTAACTGGCAAAAATAAACAAACATATTGTGGATACGAGGAAACTATATGCCTTCCCTAACTCGGCAGACTTTTTTTTCTTTTTTCATTTTTTCATACAATAATGTTTATGGCTCTTCCTTCATTAGACTCCTCTCAGCCCAATATTATTTAGGAACTGTCGACCAGTTGGCATCGTCTACGGAAAAATGCTGTCCCAAGTCCTCAAGGTAAGTAATTGTATCTCATGTAGATCTAGTGGGTTGTTGACCCTTCAGTATCTACCTCGAGTTTTCCTTATCCACTCCTCCTGTAAGGTGGTAATTGGTTTCGTTACCGAACAGAACTGCAGCATTTTTTGAGACAGCAACTATAACATCTTAATGAATTTCTATTGGCACAGATTTGCCAAACTCTTGGTAAAAGTTCTTGCACCAACACTAACTTGCAAGGTCATGAAGCCATTATTCGCTGTAGCATCCCAAGTACATGTTGCTGAGCAGACCCTCCTTGGAGGTCAAATCATATAAGAACCAATGATGGTTAATATTTATTTCAATTAGAGGGAAACTGGAGGTAACCAGATGGAACAAACAGCCAGTATTGATTAGGGTGGGGGTCTTCTTTTCTGATGGATTATTCACTGCTTGCTTCAGAATCACTCCAAATTCTCTTTGTAGAGCTCCCACATATGAGCACACTAGGGGTGTGAACTACCATACATTTGCTATCAATGAAGAGGTAGGAAGCAGCAATTATTAGACTCTCACATCACAGATTGGCTTGATTGCAGCACAGCCCCAGGCAAGGTTGGCTATTCCAGCAATAGCTCAAAATTGGAGTACCTACCTATGTAGGAGGATGATTGGGGACAAAGTGGTTGGTTATCAATTAAATTGTGATTTAATTTAAACTTTTATAACTGTAAAATTCGTTTTAGAGGCAAAATGCTAAAACTTTTTGCCAGTGAAATTACATTTTCAGCAGGTTAACTTCTAGAATTGGTCACCTTCAAGTTTCTCCGCCATTGGACCAATAGTAGGTATGGACCTACCTACCTCTGAAAGACCAGGCAAATCATTGAATTATGTGAATATTACTTTCAATAATTATTAACTTTGTTACGAACTATTATAATATTCATTCATTTTCAATAAGCCAGGAAGCTATACAGCCCACCCATTGACGCTTTCCGAATCATAACAAGGACCCATCGCCATGGGTCTATTAGCTGACAAGGTTGTGTTAGGACCCAAAGATATTTTATACCTCAACAGAGTTCGAACTCATGCCTTTTAACTTTCTTTGAGAGAAAAGATCTTAAGAGTCAGCGCATTTGACAACTGTACTACTGAGGCCGATTTAACCTCTTCGACTGCTAGAGTTTTCATTGAACATAACACTTCATCGGACTCAAGAGGGAATTTTCAAGGGTATTTTTATCTTAGCGAGAGCTTTCCAAAAAGTGCTATGTGATGGGTATCTGACCAGTAATACGGCTCTTGAAAATCATTTGCAATAGTCACGGCCGCCGCCCACCTGGGGGAATCCTCAGTTCCCTTGCACTACCTTGAAACTGGGTCAATAAAAACAGTTCCAAACTTTGCGGCTATGCTTTCTGGTGGGGTTAAAATGCTGTTTATTGGCTCAAAAGTCCGGTGACAACTTCCTCTATCGACCCTCATGGCCAAAAAAAAAAAACTTTTTCCATCCGTGGGGGTGAAAATCTTTTTTTAGTGCTCTGTTTCTAGTCATTCGCGAATCTGGACCAATAGAAACAATCATAAGTTTTCGATTTATTTTTTGTTCTAGATTTTCCCTACATCAATAGAAACAGCTAGCTAATTTTTTTTTTTTTTTTCAATTGTAGAAGGTTCCTAATCCTAGCAATAAAAAATTATAAAACATCAATAAAACTGTATTTACAATAATGATATATTTAAATGAAGAAAAAAGATGGACTATCAGTCTTGAGAAATATTGACTCAAGACACATTTTAAAGTTCGGAATGGTCACTCACTCATACAAATGTACCTAGTAGACAGAGCAATGTAAAGGAACAAGGCCTTTTTCATGACTGGGAAGAATATCACTTCTTTGATTTCATCAACGATTTTCAGATCTTCAAATTTTTCGCCAGGTTATGCTCTAGTGGTCGACGTATTTTCTTGGGCTTTTTCCTCCTTGCTTGTGTTTGGGCTGACTGATGCTCGTTGATTGATTCCTTTTCTGGGAAACTAGAAAAATTGTAATACATTTCTCTTGCAGGGTGATTCAAATGATATATTGGAAACCATTTGAACTCATGAACAATAACGTGCCTCAAAAGTCAAAAAAGTTAGCACCTGATGAAGGGTCATGTTACCAAAACCCCTTGTAGGTAAGTACCTACCTACCTTAAGTACATTTTTAACCCTTCTTTCAATCAAAGTAATCCAAGGATAGAAAAACAAAATAAGACCCAATGGTTTAATTTCCGTGTTTTCTTGCTGGGTGATGAAGAATATCAGTCAACCAAATGCAAATTAATATAGGTAGGTACTAACTAAAGTTTAGAAAATTCTTAAATGTATCGACAATATTTCATCAGCTCCGTACCGTCTACCTACTTACTTGATATTAGCAAAAACAATTCATTTACCTCACTATACACATAAGCAAAAATAAAATTGATTTGACATTATGATATGCAGGTATATTCAATATAGGTACCACCTACCTGCTTTCTGCGTATCATAGGCCTTGCGCACATTGACCCTGCACTCGCATGAGGCTGGGCGAAACAGAGGGGTTACATTTGCTGCACGATGTACGTGATTCCGATTTTAGGTGGTGACAAAGACTGAGTTCCAGAGAACTTCCAAACTTCTATTCATCAATATTTTATTTAATACAAAACAATTATTGTGTGTTCATCGAGAAATTTTGGCAACAAGGTCGGTAGCAACCTACTTATTTTACCAAAGCAAAACCTTCTATTTTTTTCTTTTCTTTTTGGCTCATCAGCTCTTATTATTGTTTTGTTTTTAGCTAATAAATTAATGTTTAGATCAACATACAGCAATCCAGGTAGGCTCATTCATTTCGTTGAAGTGATACCTATCTATCAATAATAAACAGAAAAACACTACCTATTCTAACTTCGAAAGTTTTCGACATCTCGATTTTTAAAAATTTCATCCCTCTAGGGTTGATCGAAAGTGATGCATGCAGAGGGTTCAGGGCCCACTTGACCTCAAATGTGATTTTCGGCCCGTTTCATAAATGAAATTTTGGTATATTAATGTCGAAGAAAAGCTCTGGACGGCGGACTTTTTAACGAATTTTCATAGAAAATGAAGCTATTGCAATGGGTCCGAAAAATTCAAAATTAAAATTTTCGAAAATTCTCTTCATCGAAATATTTTTTGAGGCATTCTGAAATGAATCCTAGAGTTTAGCATGCATGCTTGTGTGTGTGTGTGGGGTAGGGCAACAGGGGGTGTTTTCATCTCTTTGTAACTCCTTCATATCCCTACCCAAGTCATGACCATACATCCCTGTCGTGCGACCCGGACACACTCTGGTTTACCAGAGGGTAGCAGAATGACCCGCTGGCGATTAGGGGGGGAGGCTGGTGTCATTGGGTCTCCCTCCCTTTTTAACGCATTCCCGTTATGGATAACCAAGAACGTAAGTCTCATAACCCCCCTGGCCCACTGGCACGAGGGGTTCTAGGGAAGGTGCTAGGATGCTCTTCCTCTCCCTCTTCTTCATCCTCTACTTCCTATCCATCTTCATCTTCCAATACCCCTGGATATGTCCACCAGTTCGCCCACTGTGAGAGAACCTTCAATTCCAAGCATGGTCTCAGCACCCACATCTGGCAGAAGCATCCTATACAGGCCAACACTGCATTTGGTATAGAGTGAGACCGGCCCAGGTATGCTTCTGAGGATTTGCAGCGAATGGCAGCAGAGGAGGCAGAAGCTGTTTGTAATGTTTTCTTGCAAGCATGTTTTCCTATGCGCACGATTTCTACCATTCAACCTCTTCGTCTGAGGCCCCACTACAAGCAGCTCGTCCAGGATGCGATCCTGGCAAATAGCCGTGGGGCCTCTCCCGCATCTCCTACAGGCATGGGACCTCCGGTCTTCTTGAAGATTTGAAGACTGAAGTATTGAGGCTCGGGGAGTAGGTAGGCTGCACTGAAGGTTATGAGAGCAGGAATTGGTGAGGCAGGCTATTGAGAGGCCTGATGGCTTGGAAAAGGAGGTCATGGCTTATGTACAGCGGATCTTCCCACAGGTTGGGGATGCGACCGTCGTGATGCATCAGGGAGGAAAGTCTCCTAAGTTGGTGACTTGCGGAGGTTGCAGAGCAGCTAAACAAGCAAGAAGGCGGGAATACCAGTGGGTCCAGAGATTGTGGAGGAAGAATCCGGCTTTTGTAGCTGTGGAGGTACTGGAGGGAGCTGGGGATGAACAAGTTTCGCCCCCTCTCAAGGAGTTTGCGGAATTTTGGGAGCCACTCTTGAGTGCTCCCAACCACAACCCTGGTGAGCCGGTGGTACCCCCAGCTTCCACCAGGGATTCCTTATGCAGCATTGTGTGCAAGCCCAGTGTGGTGTTACACTATCTTACCACGTTATATTTTAACATTAAAATTGGCGAGCCTACTACCTTTGGCATCTGGACAGCGTCCATAAACAATCCTAGCGATTAGAAGATCTAACAATGAATTTGATTTGACGGGAGTTTGGATTATTATAGCTCCAACCTTAAATTTCCCATTCTTGTGTTGGGAACTGACACTGTGTCCCTGAGGCAGTATTTGGACACTACGTCACAGGCACACCATCAGGAATGTCTCCCCCTGACGACACGTCCTCCTGTCTGCCCAGCTTTCCATGCGACACTAAGTTGCTGGGTTTCTACAGCTCTCAGAGATGCTGGGTTCGATATAACTAAATTTTCTGCTAAATCAACTTGCCATGTGGCAGTAGCACAGGAAGGAGCTCCTCTCCAAGCCATGCTCCGGGTTGCAGGATGGGCACAGAGCTCCTCAATGTTCGCCAGTCCATAATAGACCCTTATCCTTTCAACGAGAATTTGCCTCCGCCATTTTACAGAGTAGTTCACTTACACATGTCCTGAGCATTTCGATTCCACAATTGTGTTTGATTCCTTGCACTGATTTTTTCTGCATGTATTATGGATTTTCGTCTGGGATCTCCCCTGTGCTTTCACCACCTCTCCTAACCAGCAGGTAAATGATATATCTAAATGGGCTCACAGTCTTCTTACTAACTCAACTTACCTTCGAGAAAGATTGAGTACAGTTATAGTAGGTCGAGGAGAAGCCCACCCCAGACTGGCGCCTTTTTTTGGCCACCCAGTCATTCACCTGCAACATCCAACGACCTTTCAACTAAAGTGAGGACGCCAACAAAAGAGAGCGAAACTACATTTTCTATTCAAAATTTGCACTCTCGCGGGTTTTTTCAAATATTTTTTCTGAGAATTCACTACACGTGTGTGGCATGTCAGCTGCATAAGTAAACAGTCTTCTCTTCGACCTACCATAATTTTACTCAATCTCTCCCGAAGGTAAAATGAGTTAGTATTTATTCGACAAGACTCACACCTCACAGAATGGCACATGATAATATTGAAATTAATCAAGTGCCTTGAAGTTGATAGAGCACTGTTATGTTGACGCTTATTTTTTTTTCATCACTTAAATACCTTCCGGAAGAGTCTTTTGTCAATTGCAAGTCAAGTACAGGGAGCAAGCGTTTTCGATGTAAAGAAGGTCAGGCCATGCATACATATACGTACCATGTATTAGGCTGTTGAAACTGTACCATGGGAAGCGTTGGTCTTTACATCGAAAGCGGTCGTCCCCTGTACTCGACTTGCTAGTGACGATGGACTCCTCCAGGAGGTATCTACTACCTATCTAATTTGAGTACCTACATAAATTTGAAAGTAAAAACGACAGGTAGTGAAGGATCTGAGGGAGTATAGATTAAGTAGACAGTTATGAGTTAACCATTATGTAATTGACCACATTCCGTGAACAGAGATATATACATTGTACGCTGGAATGTTGCATTGAAGACTTCAAGGTTATAAATGAGTTTCATGTAGGTAATATTACCTAGTGACTAACACTTTAGGCACTTCTCAGGGCTACAAGTTACGAATAAAAACGTATTATTTACAGTCTAAATAAAAAAAAACGAAGGACATCTGAAACTAATGACGCGCTTTATTAATTATGGAACAACTTCAGATTTACGGAATCCGTCATTATTTGTACCACATTTAAAATATATAGGTACCTACTAGAGGAAACAATATGGTATAACATTTTCTATTCCATTGTATCAATTTCTCCATACAGAGAGAGTCCACAGTGGAAACTATATTATATCACAATAAAACCAATAACTATAATCACATGTTGAATAATAATACAGAGGTAGGTAGCTATCATTTGTTATAGGAGAATTTGCGGAAACAAAAGGTCGCCATAACAATTACCTATCTATCAATATCTTCAACTAAGCTTCCAATCTTCATACTTCAGAGGTTTGCTTGGTGAATTAGCTTAATTGTGACCAGCAGATGACAAGTAACACTCAATAGGTACTTCCCCTGATCCTGAATTTGGTAAAATTAAAACTAAATCACATGGCCAAGTAAAATATTGAATTATTTTATTACTGTTTCCTTTCCCTAGGCACAAAGGACTTTCAATTCTCGAAAAAAAAAAAAAAAAAACATTTTCTAAATTAATGTCAAAACCTTAAAACGATAGCCATTGAGTTGAAAGTAAGTTGCTATTACAAATTAGGTGCGGTAGACACTTAACAATATAAACATGTGATGCGAGGCTTCACACAATGTTCCAAAGCCGTGTTTAATAGTTTACAGCAAACGAGTATCGTGATTTCTGAATTTACTTCGTCTCAGATGTTCATAAAAATTCATGTGCAACAATAACGTGGGATCCTAAAAATTTGCTTTTAAATATACCTACATATTTTGAAACATCTGCACTTTGAACTCCTGCTCTTTCAGAGATCGAATAACATAGATCATTTCTATCATATTTATGTTTCATCTACCCCTGTTGATAGAGAAGGTAATGGCTTCAAAACACTACTTGGCATCATATAATTCCTGTCCATCTCGCCTTCCAACGTTAAGATGACATTGCACTTGCTACCTACTTGATGATTGCCACATCGTCTATAACCACCATTAGTCCTTCGACAGGCCTCCACCACATAACCGAAATTTTCAGGCAATATGTGGCTATTTAAACTGTATGAAGGTGCAAGTGATCTCTTCTATGAATACCCTCTGACATTCAGGCCAGCAAAGGTTGAGAACCCTGTCTTAGCGTAGTTCCTGAGTAGCACTCCATCAAATGCAAAGCAGCTGAAAACTCAGCAAGCGAGCTGGATTTTGGTGTAAGTGGTGTCACTCAGTCGTGCCATAATTGCTATGTGACAAAGACAAGATCTGCCACTTAAAGAGTGGACCCCATCTCAAACCCCAAAAGGCTAGTAGGTGCCAGCTGCACAGTGAATGGATGGTCACAGACTCTACACAGTCCACCTTTATTACAGGGTATTGTAATAAAGGTTGGAGAGAGTATGGTATCGTCATTAATACAAATATTTGATTCAGAATTCCACAATACTGATGTTCTACATAGAACATTTTAAACAGCACAAGGATTGGATGGTCACAGACTCTACATAGTCTACAGTCTTGTAGAATTCCGTAACGTTTGTTTTGTTAATGGAATTTTGTTACAGGATATTGTAATAAAGGTAGGAGAGAGTATGGCATCGTTATTAATGTAAATAGTCAGGATTCCATAAAAATAATGTTCTACAGAGAACATTTTAAAGAATGTTAGGCGCTTTACACGCTAGAGGATTGAGTTCAAAGCTTGTGAGAGCTCAGTCACTGCACAGGCAAATATAACGTCTTTGATGTGATAAGAGTCACAGTCGAGATCCATTTGCTGATAACTACCAGCGTTTAACGGCTTTTTATCGAATAATCTTTCCCATTTTTTATATTCATTAAACTCGGCAAAAAAAGGTCAGGGGTACCTAACGAAAGAAAAATTGGACTATTTATCGAGAATATCGATTTTTCATCATTCATGATTATGCCACAGGAAAATTACTATGCCAATAATGAAACTGAATTTTGTTATTTCACCGTGTCTATTAGCTAGTAAAATATGCTAGTACACTCGAATCCGAGTCCTCAGTATGCAACTGAACTTTCACTACAAGACCCTGTGGTAGGTCTAGACATAGGTTGTGACGCTAGCAGGCTTGTGTGTGACTCTTGGATACCTACCAAGTCACGCACAAGCCTAGTGAGAATGGGTAGAGGCGTAGACGCTCCCTTCTTTTTCGATGCTTGCACCCACCACATCAACTCAGTTGCTTTCAACTCAACCCCCCAGTGTGAAATGACAAAGGAGCCTTAAAAGGATCGCTTAAAAAATTGAATCCTGTAACTTCGCTATTTTATAAATATATTATATTTGAAAGAGACAGGAGGAGGAGCAGGTAGAGAAAATGTGGAAAATTTATCCCTACCGTCATTGACCTTCACATTGTTCACTAAGTTAGCTTTGCAAACAGAAACAGAGCAATAGAATAGTTGATTCCTTAAGATCACTAACTTGTATATATAGGAATTATGCATTAAGATTAGATTGCAGCAAGCTTGGATAGTAAAATAGGTGTAACCAATATTGGAATCATTCAACTGAAAATATGAGTAAAAAAGTACCCGTTCCATGGAATTGTATAGTTGCAAAATCTATCAAAATCAAGTGAAAAAACAATAAAACGTTCCTTAAGCATTTATTTATAACAGGGGGGAAAATTAGTACCATGCTCCAGTGCACAAGATACATGTAGTCAACTCTGACGTGTTACGCTCCAGGAAAATAGCTCTCACAGTCGAAGAGGCTTGATTACACCTGCCTCATTGCTCAGTTCCCCCGTAGTTGTAAGGACAACAGTTCGAACTCCGTCTGAACTCGTTCGAACTCCGGCCGTTACAGTGGCGCAGTCCAAATAGAACCCGAAATGATAGGAAACAATAATTCATTGAATCCCTCTCGATCCAAAAGATTGTAAATATCACATTCCCAGTAAATATCACTTCCTCACTCACTTGAGTCAAAGCACACTGTGACAAGGACCTCGCTCGACTGCTTCTTCCAGCAAGCATCTGTTGAGCCAGCGGCCTGCAGTTTCACTTCGTCATTCGACCGACCCCAAACCAGCTGACACGGAAATGTTACACTCCAGGAAAATAACTCTCACAGTCGAAGAGGTTTGATTACACCGGCCTCATAGCTCATAGGAAATTTTCCTGTAGTTGTAAGGACACGAGTTTGAACTCCGACCGAGGTATCAAATATTTTTGAGCCATTACAGAAGTTTAAATGGCTACCACAAGGAACCATGTAAGAACGGTTCCTTATTCCACACCCAACACTAACTATACTTCAAGATGAGGACACAGTATTAGGCTTGGTGGACAAGAAGTAGATGTGCAGAGATAAATATAGCTGATTTGACCAGATACATATGCAGTTTGCGTACAGACCAATGTATTGTGACTGTTTTGTAAACATTTTTCAGGTTACTGAAATAAAAGGTTGCTTTTACCTTTTAGATATTGGGAAAATAGGACCACTAATAGTTGTCGCTCAACCTGTGAATTTTTCATCATGTGAAGTATGTGCAGGATCCGCAGGATTTCAGATCAGTACAAGCCCCCATCTTACTGTGCCTACACAATGCAGGTAAATAATAATAAAATGTAGGTTTTTCAAGATGATCTTGTTATTACTACAACCAATTTATAACAGCTTCAACATTTACTTTTGAGTTGTCAGTAATCTCGAAAATATTGGATAGGAAAGGACTTCTACTACATTCGATCATACAATTGTAACGACCCAATAATATTTGATACCTCGACAGGATTTCGAACTCGTGTCGTTACAACTACGGGAAATTTCCCCAAGTTGCAACACTCCAACAATCAGAGCTATGAGGCAAGGGTAATCAAACCTCTTCAACTGTGAGAGTTATTTTGCTGGAGCGTAACATTTCCCTGGAGCGTAACATTTCAGCCGTCTCAGCTGGTTTGGGGTCGGACGAATGACGAAGTGAAACAGCAGGCCGCTGGCTCAGCAAATGTTCGCTGGAACAAGTCAGCAGTCGAGCGAGGTCATTGTCACGGTGTGTTTTGACTCAAGTGTGTGAGGAGGTGAAAGGTGCCAATGACAGGAAATGCGATGTTTACAGTCTTTTGGCTCGAGAGGGATTTAATTAATTATTGTTTCGTATGATTTGGGGTCCTATTTGGACTGCGCCACTGTAACTGCCCAAAAATATTTGATACCTCGACAGGAGTTCGAACTCGCGTCGTTACAACTACGGGAAATTTCCCGAAGTTGCAACACTCCAACGATCAGAGCTATGAGGCAAGGGTAATCAAACCTCTTCGACTGTGAGAGTTATTTTCCTGGAGCGTGACACAATGAAGCATCAAGACATCAGCAAATCCGACTGCGTTCGTAGGAGCTCACTTATTTCATACCATTTTGATCGCTTTAATAATTAGCTGTGAGACGATAGGTGCAGGTGAATTATTGATGTCTCCACTATCAGGCAAACCAAGGCTCTGGTATCCTAGTCAGTTATTCTTCGTGTTACATTGACATGTTCTCAGAATAAAATTAAAAATAACATAATGAATGCATACGAAGGAGCAAAACTTGTTTTAAATTTTGTTTAAAGCACACAATAAAAGCTAAAGGCTTTTTTTTTCTTTTTTTTTTTTACTATCTAAAATTACTATCATATTTTGTGTGCGACTTAAACCCATAGTTGATATGTTTATGTGGATGTATCACTACTTATAACACAAATTAAGAGTACCTATTGTGTTGTGAGGCGGGTTTCAGAGATCAAATTTGTCGGATAATGATATCAACACGGATCTTGATAAAACCCCATTAGTCATGGGATATAAATTCTCGAGTATTAGTTAAAATAAAATTAGGAAAAACGTAAATTAATATCCTACAGTAATGGTAACTCAATTATACTTCTAACAATCACCGTAACGTTATGGCTGATTCTTCATCCAAGCGCACGTTGATTAAATGATTGATTTTGGAAGACTGTGGTTATTCTCCGTTTCACAATGTTTTGGTATTATATTAAACACTAGCTAAGTATGAACAAACTCACCACAGTTGCACAACAGAATTATCATTGAATGTCCAACAAAAAGAGTAGGTACACACGTTTTGTTAAAGACTTCAAAAGCAGGCAATTATATAAAAATATTGGGTATATTATGATGTTCTATGTAGCCATGAATTGTTCTATTTCTGGGTGAATTAATCATACATAAATACCAATTACAACAGCAATGATTTTCCAATAGACTTGTTCGAAACCCTTCACAATTTTTTTAGATTTTGTTCTGAATTTTCTGATTCACTTTCAAAAGCTACAGTTCATACATTTTGGTGTTGATACTTCAAAATAATTTTAGAAATTTGCAGGCTATTTTTCCCAATACAGCAAAAATATTACGTTTTTTAAGACGTAATATTTTTGCTGGGAGCTGGGGGGACTAGGAGCTCAGTTCTTATTCCCTGAGTTATCCTAAAAAAAGTAGAAAACCTTTTAAACACATGACTTCCGGGCTGTTAACAAGTTTATGGGAGAACCCGGTAAGTAGACATTATGAATCTATTGAAATAGTTCCTTTGATCTTTAGGTAACACTGTTCACAAACAGGCACCGAGCATTGGTTGATGTGCCCAGGAAGAGTGATGTGTTTGTCGATACAGCGTGTGCAAAATACATCTCCACACTGCCAACAATGGTACTGAAACAAAATGAAATAGAAATATCGTATATTGACTTTTTCAGACTGTATCTGCCCTTGGAATCATCACACAAAATCAAGAGTTTTACCCTTTTGCGGACGTATGGCATGTGTGGCATGCCAGACGACCATTGTTAGCCTGGGCATCATCTGTTGACGAGGTTGAATGGCTAGTGGACGTATGGCATGTGTGACATGCACTTGTTGTCAGCTCGATTTAGAAGTATGGCATGTGATACATGCCACCGCTTTTATCCTCAATTACTTATTCCTACGAACTTCTAAGTAATTTCTGGGCGGTATTTACCCATCTGAGATACCTAGGCAACGAAATGCTTCAATAATTCGGGCAGCAAACCTTTTTCCACTCCCTTCATATGAATTGCCAAATGAGAAACTCGTGGAATGGATTTCCAGCTGGGAATATTACGGTTGTGATCATAATTTTGTCTTTCCCAACTGTTTCATTCAATCAGTCATTCAAATATTGCGAGAACCTATGTGTTTGTGACTAACACATAGGTTCTTGCAATATAAACGATTGAAAGCGAGTGTCAAATCTTACGTAATTTTTAAGAGTAAAATAGTAATAATTTTAGAAGAGTTACGAATAAATTAACTTGATCATAGGGTCTAGCCATCCATCAAGATTACAAATGAGTCGGGGAAATTTCAAAAATTTGATTTAATTTGGAACACAAACAATATTTGTAAGTGTTCAAAAATTCCAATATCGATGTAAATACCATGACGTCCAGGCTAACTCATCATCACAGAATGAGCTTCGTCCTAGTTATTTGTAAGTAAGGCCGTTCAAAAATTCTAATATCGATCAGAAAATACCTTGGGAAAATAGACGTGACGCAGGCTTAACTCATCTAGGATCTGACAGAATGAGCTTGCGCCGTCAACTAGACCTTAGCAAATGGCAGCTGGCATGTGACACATGCCTTACGACCGCAACGCTTGATTCACCTTGACAGCTTTGCGTCCGCAAAAGGTTAAGACAAACAAAGAAGAATTTCATGAGAAAGGACGAGATAGGAAAGCTGTACTTTTTGTACTCAAAAATGTGATTAAAAAAAATGTCCTTATTGAATATGGTGAGGTTCTTGACTGCTGGGTTATATCTATGATTGAGTGGGAGATCCTAAGGTTCGTTGGATGAATGAAACAATTTTGTATTAGGCCAACGTTTCATTAAATGTAATTAGCATCTTCAGGGTTTTTCAGTTTTGAAACCTATTCAAGAGGTTGTATTACTAACATCAATACAACCCCATCTACCACAATTATATTTTTTAATGAACACAATGATTGCAAGACTGAAAATTATAGTCCATCTCAATGTAATGATGAAAGCACTACCGACAATCTCATCTCAATTGCAACTTTACCAAATTATTCATCTACATCACATATATCAAACTCCAATGGGTATCAAAGGTCATTCTTCCAATGCATACAAGCTAAGATCGTAGATTTCGAAAGCATCTTTTTTTTAAAAGAAACTTTGATTTATTTTACAAGTTTTTACTATTCAAAACAGTTAATCACACAAGTAATGGAGCGGAGATCACGGACAACGAAAGACTGAGGGGCCTGGAGAAGCCGGGTCCCTTATAATAGTTCGCTACTGCATATTCAGCAACGACATTGTTACCTTTCTGTACCTTCGGTAACTTTCATTCAATAGGTGACATTCAGTTCATATTTCCATTACTATTTAGATAAATTATTACAATTATTCACCCATCTCGAAGTATCCATGTGAATTCCAACCTATAGCTTTATCATTAGTGCAATTTAAATACATCTCTATACCTATATAATACTAGATTTTTACAGCATAATATTATTATTATGATTAAAAAACCAATATACATTTAAATAATTATTTTCAACCATGTGCCAAGTGATGTACATAACTTGTTATGGCCCGACATCACAAAGACAATCGATCAAGGCAAAATGGCTTACAGTGACAAAGGTCTTAGCAACATCCAGAGCGGCAAAGTGGAGCTGCTGTTTCTTAATACGGGCCAACAAAATGACAGTTTGAAGAACTGGTAGGTTCTCCGCCATGCCATTCGCTGGCCAAAATGCTCTCTGGACATCAACTATGACACCAGCTGCTTGGAAGAGAGATGCCAGAATCTTTTGGAAATGGCAGAAGACTACTGACAATATTGAAATTGCATGGTGGCCTCCAGGACTCAGATGAAAATTGTGTGGGCACGGGCAACACTTTCGGGGTCATCCTGATCGAAGTAACAGGTTGAGGATCAGCAGCTTTACAGTCTTTGGAGCTTTATTCCAGCAACGGGCAGAAGTCCATCGGGTCCAGCAAAAGTAGATTTCTTGACATGGCACTGTTGTGCCTAATCAAGAAGCATAGCCTCATCATGTGTACACACACATAATGCTGAACAAAGGAATCCCTGGTGGGAGTTGGGGGCACCACCTCCGTGGTCGAGGCTGGGAGCACTCAAGAGTGGCTCCCAACAGTCCACAAACTCCTGGAGAGGGGGCAAAACTTGTTCATTCCCAGCTCCCTCCAGTATATCTGCAGTGATACAAGCCGAATGCTTCCTCCACAGCTTCTGGACCTGCTGGTATTCCTGCCAGACCATAGGTTTTGGGGGAAAATTGATGAACGATGGGCTGCTGCCCCAGCCTGTAGGAGATGAGGGAGAGGCCCCACAGCTATTCGCCAGGATTGCCAAGGCATATGGTGGAGCCTCCAGGCAAAGAGATTGAATGGCTGAAAGCGTGCGCATGGGAAAACGTTGCTGCAAAAATACGTTAATATGAATTACCCCACTGAGCACAGCCTCTGCCTCCCCTGCTGGCATTTACCGCAGATCCTTAAAAGCATACCTGGGCCACTCTCGCTCTAAATCAATTGCAGCGTTGCCCTGTACAGGATGCTTCTGCCAGACGTGGGCACTGAGACCGAGCTTGAAACTGAAGGCTCTCACACAGTGGGCGTGCACACACACACACACACACACAGACAAATGGAGACCGAGTCAAAGTAGAGACTCACTTTGTATGTCCAGAATCATTAAAATGATTGAATATGGCTAAATATCGAAATTCATTAATATAGTGGAATATACCTAATGTGCAAAAAGTTTTGCCATTTATTCGAATGTTGGAGAATTTCGAGAATTAAATGTACTCAAACAAGAATTATGTGATCCTGTTAAAAACCATAACGACTTGCGAAATCCTAAAACTGTCTCCTAAAAAACGTAATGCAATTCCACCTAGACCATGAATTTTTATAATGATGCTGAAATAATATAAGTCACCTTTTTAGTGAAATGATCAAAAGGCGTGGAACAAGAGCATGAATCTATACTTCGAAAGGATTTCCAATCTAAGGCAAGTGTTGTGATTTGCTCTGTGATAGCATGCATTGCTTGTGATTCTTTAGTCCCTGAAAAAAAAAATAACAAAACATCAAGATTCGTTCAAGTTCTCGACAATTTAACCTATTAATACAGAAGTGAAATGTATTATTGAATAATGTAAAAATCCCCTAATTAGGAACAGTTTTTGAGAATGAATCACAAATGATTCAATAAAGCGGGTCCATTTTTGCTCAAACTTATGATGAAAAATGTACTTAAATGTCATTAAAATTTGCTAAAAAACGTATTTAAACAGCAAAAAAATTTAAAAATCAAAAATCCCTTTTGAATCAGTGGAACTTTATTTAGAATAAGTTTTTTGCCATAAAATTGGTTTTTAATCATTTCTGTCAACTACAATTGCTTCAATTTCAATGCAATTTAACATACTATAGTATGATAGATAGTTTATGAAAATTCGCTCATACGATCATGCTGCATGACTGGAACTTTTTCAATTTAGTTCCTCATTAGACTCTCCATTGATGCTTACTTTTGCTGTTTTTCAAAATAAAATATCCTATTTTATATATCTTTTTTACAAAGTCACATTCTCATTTAGGCACTTTTTTATAACACAAGGCACTTTTAATTATAGTCATGTGATTACTTGAAACTGGAATGAAACAGTATTTACATTCTAGTTTTCTGATTTTCGGTGATTTTGCATGTTACAATTTGATATCAATACTATACCAGAAAGTGTAGTTCCTTCATATTGAATTGAAGTTATTTGAGTTTGTTCTTACTTTTTAATTCGACAGGTTATTAAAAACGCCTCATTCATGGGGGGAGAAATAACAATTGATAATAAAAAATTGTTTACATGAATATCTTAAAGCATTTCCAGTATGTCATGGTTAATATATTTTTATTACAATTTCTTGACACCCTGTACAGAAACATAGTTGAAATTGAGAAAACATGCATTTATTCTGAGGGCCCATTTGACAGAACTGGATAGCTTCAAACTCAGGAGTGACTTCTGAGTTTCAGGAAATTAGCCGTTCGAACAAAAGCAATAATTAATCAGTCAGGATTCTTTGTCCCAATTTTGATTTGAGGAGTGAAAACGAAGAAGGAATGCCCACTCCTGGGTTGGAAAACCGTACTTCTTCAATTATTTTTTTAAAGCAAATACTATTTTGAGAATTTTGAGGCCTCTAGTTGACCTACGATAGATACTTATTTTTCTATGAATTTTCAAAACTTCGGCAAGTAACTAGAAATATCACGAAGGACAAGGGGTCCTGGCCTGACAAAAAGAGTACAATGATGAAAACTCATAGAAAACAAACTACTTTTTAGTAGATGAGCGCAGTTAACATATATCAAAGATTATGGAAAACATAAAACATACATTTAGACAGTCATCCCCATCCCTAATTCATCTATCAATATTGATTTATTGATGTTTTATGACAGATAAACCAAAAATATTACGATGAAATATTTAGTGAAGAATATATATATAGTGAAGAATATTTGACACCTGATAGCAATTTTTTTTTTTTTTTAATAGTATCTAAATAACATTTTTTAATGTAACATTATTGTGGGAAATTTTCTGAAAATGGGAATTTCGGAAGAGATAATATGAGGCTGTTGGCTTTTCTTCTCGGTTTAGAAGTTCTTCCGACCTTCCCTCTTAACACTCTTGTTGGGCTACTCCGTCAGTAGTAGAGTAGCTGCTGCCGAAGGTTCACTGCTCAAATGATGGAGAAATAGGTCTTCACCCTCACCCAAGAACAAATTTGCGAATACGGGCGAGACCACTTGTCCGCAAATACAGCCACCATCCTCTTCAAAAACTATCATATTCTCGGTGGAGAGCTCCGTCACACGAACATATCAAAGGCGTGAAGAATCCTCTAAGGTCTTCAGCTGCTCGATTGTACTTCGCATGCTTGGTGTGAGCTGCGTTTTGCGAGATATCGCCATTCTTGGGATGAGTAAGAGACAGCGTCAACATTTATGATGCGAGTATCAAAAAACGCCGGTCTCTCGCTGTCCCACGTAATTCGTCATTTTCGCGTAAAAATGGCTAGGTCATGACGCCGCCCCACGCAAGGTTAGCCATTGAGAAGGGGTCCATTCATCCCTGACATTGACGTGTCCTCGTTTTACTAACCCTCCCTTTTTACAATTAAGGTCGTGATTAACATCCATTGACTCTCTACATCCATCGCAGGTGACACTGACAGTGCATCCTGAAACTGTGATTTGGACAAATCAAAATTATCTGCGACCAGTGGTATAACTGTGAGCCATTGGGAAGCATCTCTGGATCTTCGGATGGCACGCTGGTGTTTTGGGGGTAGCCCGTTGATGACAGCAAATTCTCATAGATTTTGTCATATGTCTATACCTCAACGGCAAATTCGTGGAGTTACTGTGAATAATAAATTCTACAGGGTCATTTCACTCCAATAAGGGATTTATCGATTGCATCTTAGGCTTACTCTGAAATAGATGTGAGGGGATTACTCCGACTCTGAAGTTATCAAATTCTGCCAAACAAACCGTAAATGACTTTGGCGTGCATGAATAACACCGAACCCAGGGAGTGATAACACAAAATCAGGGACATTCCTATTTCGATGGCCTTCAAGATGAGGAAGTTCTCAAGTCACAAGAAAAACACTGTGATGGAACCAAGGAATATTTGTTTTAATTTCATGGAGTCAAAATGTTCATTGGTTAACAAAAATAAAATTATTCAATTATCTTGAATTTTCCCTCTAAGTCACACCAGCTGACATTTGGCAGGGTAATAGAATGCGATTAATATGGATAAGGTTTTTCGACTTAGTCTTCTATTTCCATGTAGTGATCTCATTGTTGTTAGCTGGTTATGTGTCCTACGTGTTTGGCTGCCAAATAAGACTAAATTGGTCCGATCTATCAATTTTATGAGCCATAAGTGTGGTTATTTTCTCAACTGGCTGTTCCTATTTAAATAGGATTTTACGATAGCTGGGGAATGGTGTTAAAATTACATCCATAAAAGACACAAATAATCATAATAACCTTTAGTTCTGATCAGCCTATTTACACTCCTTGGTGAATTGCCAGCACTGTTCATGTTGCAGTTCAGAGATGAATCATCGCCCTTGAAATCAAAAGATGGATTTAACAACAACAACAACAACAATTGTTACAACAACAATTTTAACATTCCAGTGGGTGTGATTTGATCTTAATGGAGCAGTCCTGGTGCAAGAGGTGGTCTCACATAACAGCCACTTGCACGATTTCACAACTTTTCTGTCTTCAGCACATCATTCTAAAGAACATTTAAAAGGAATACAACAGAATGATACTATGAGTTTATAATGAACAAAATTACGCAGGAGTAAGTAGCATCATTTAGGGCCCAATCCTGATTTAAGATCATTCGACTGCTTCATTAGTGAATTTTCCAAGAAAATTAAACAGTACAATGCAGAAGTTAATGAAAAACGTTGTCTATTTCCACGAAAAAATAAAGAGTTACAATGTTAAATCGATTTCGACGGTTAGGCCATCATCAGTAACAAACAATAACCCCTCCCTTCATCTGTTACTATATAAGCTGTGTCCTTTCTAATGTGTGTTCAGTTATTGTTTGTTAATGATGATGGAATCCGTCAAAATCGATTTAACATTGTAACTCTTTATTTTTTCGTGGAAATAGACAACGTTTTTCACTAACTTCCATTTTGATGGATGGAAATGAGTTTCCACAACTTCGTCGCGAATGATTTAGTTCGTATCAGTAGCAATGGCTTCAAATTTAAAGAAATTCAATTTTCAGAAACTTATCTTCTTATAAATCTGGTAAGGAGCATTATGTTTCTATTACATACACCACAACATCAGAAAGATTAATGTATAGCAATATAATTCAACATTCAGCAATGTTATATTTACCAAAGGTCCTGGCGGGATACTTTCAGTAAAATGCAGTTTGCCTTTCTTTACCAGTGAAGCCTTCAGTAAATTCATTTTCTGAAATAAATAGTAACACAACTTAATACATATGAATTTATGAATGTAGGTATAAATGTATTATCATTATCATTATTGCCGTCCAACAACAACTATACAAACGAAAAATTAGAGTAAAATGGGGAAAGGCACCAAAAATGCCTTATGCAGTAAAAACAGGAAAGATTGAAGATGATCGTTTCCAAGTGAAATTGACCGAATATCCCAACAGTTTCAATTCACTAATTTATTTTTGCAGTTCATGAGCTAATGCTAAATTGAGGGAAATAGTTCTTATTGGTCAAAAGACAAAGAGAGAAATGTTATGTGTGGATTGAGTGTCACCATATTCTCTATCTAACAGAATTTTGCAGAGTTGAATAGTACTGGTAGATGTTCTGAGGGATCAAAGAATCCCATACAAACTAATTCTTTTGCCCCAAAATTATGGATCACGATGATAATTGTGGTTCCCAGTGCCCGTTAGAAAACTGGACGTTTTTAACTTCTGCTATCTAGAGAGTACGTTATATGATGATTGAATAAGTGCAACCACTTTTTTGATTCACCAGAATCTTGTGTACTTGTATTGGTACATTTTTACCAAACCCTAAGTGACCATGGGAAATAAAATTCCAACCAACTCTATACCGTTAGGGGTAAGTCCTGGGGTACCTGATGCCTATATAACTATAATCACACATGAGTGGGATGTCCTTGTTCCTAGTTAGTAATAATTTGGGTTTGGTGGCATAATGAGCAACAATAATGTCTATATGTGGCTGAAAAAGATGAAAATCCGAAGGTATTAAGCTAATTATAGTACGGTCTTCGTAGAAGACTGTTTACTAATGCAGCGGCATGTTTCATATCGCATGCAGTGACTTTTCAGAGAAAAATATTTGAAAAAATCAGCGGAACCGCGGAATTTTTGAAAAGCCACCAGAGTTTACGCTCCTCTACATTGGCTATCCTGCGCTCCTCCCCATGCTCTCCCATCTTGCGAGATACGGAAATTCTTGTCACTTTGTATGTTTACCCCCGCGCAAGCTTGTTTTGCTCCCGAGTTTTCAGTTTGCACTTTCATATTTTCGTTTCAAAATCTGTTTTATTTTTTCCTTTCAGTACCGTTTTGTTATTGGTGCGTTTTGACGACATTTTTAACGTCGCATTAAAACTCGCAAACGTTCGAAACACCGAGTAGAGGTGGATACGCTTGAGAAACTCCAAGTCTGCTGAAATTCCGATCTGTGTCGGCAACTCTGGTAGTTCGTCTCGTATGAGCGAAGATTATTCTTCAGTACCAGACTCGAGCCTCCTGGGAGATACTTTGAGCATAAAGGTATGTAAGCGGATGCTTCGATTGGTCTCCGACGTGGTATTAAAGCACAACCCTAACCTGTCCGACTCTTGTGGGCCTGACAGGGGAAGGTTAAGAGACGGTTCAAGCGTTTGAGGCGCTCTCTTTTCCGTTTTCCACGCTTCCTAAAAAAATAGATTATCACGGTGTAGTCGTCGGGATCCTCTTCCTCCACGGCCACAGCTTCCTCCTCTGGGAATTTTAATGGTTTTGAGGCTGAGCTGGCACCACTGGAAGATACGCCGATTGTCCATGGGACTTTATGACCCACTGGCTGCTAAGTCGATTTTTATTCATCCCTACTATGATCTAGAAATGGCAACGGGTTATGCGGACCGATGTGGATCGTGATAACATGTTTGACTCTGAGGTACATGCTCCGGTCCTGCTACTCCCAATACTTGAATCTACCTTGAGCTGTGAATATAACTTCGTCCTCATTCATATCTGAGCCCGAACAGAAGGCACTTTATGAAGCTCTGTGGGGCGCATCTAACCTCATTATGGCCAGTATCTATAGAGAGTCCCGGTCTCGGAAGAATCGACTTGCGCAGTCCTAGTTACCTGAGTTTAGGGCTGCTACCAATGGCCAGCTGCCTGGGCTTAAGTTCCTCATTAATGAGGCAGCGACCTAATAGGCCCATCTCTGATCGAGCTAAAATAAACAGCTCCCTTATTAGGGTCTAATGGGATAGGAGTCATTCCCCATCCACACCAGCTAACAAGCCCAAGAAGTCTGCACGACCTCCCCCCCGAGGCTGTTCAGGGAGACTGCTCATGAGGAGCAGCGGAGGCAGACTCGAGGCCATTTCTGTGCAGGGGAGCAATGTCGCCTACACTAACGCCTCAAGTGAGTTTGTTCCATTGTCAGGTGAGATATCAGAGGAAAAAAAAGAAAAAAAAAAAAAAAAAAAATCCTTTGCAGGGAAGGCTTACTTTGTTTATCCATACTTGGATGGAGTTCACGAATATCAGGATAAATCACCTTATTCCCCCCCCCCCCCTCTTCTGAGAGAGGGTCGAGAGTGGAAAGCACAATTCAACACCTCCTGGAGAAAGGGGTAGTGGAGACGACCAAATAATTCACCATGTTTCCTAGGCTTTGAATTTAATTTCACTCCAAATGGCCATGGGGCTCCTCGTAGACATTAAAAAAAAGTTTTAGGGTTCGACAGACTGTCTATCCAGAAATCGGCAGGAGCAATAGGTTTTCTGATATCTTGCTCACCAATAGTTCCTTACAGTCCACTATATTTGCAAAAAAAAAAAAAAAAAAAATAATAATAATAATAATAATAAATAAAATAAAATAAATAAATAAATAAAATAAAAAAATAAATAATAAAAATAAATAAATAAATATAAGTAGAGGACCGAAATCGCATGTCACATGCTATTTATCGAATCAGGCTAGATCCGAATTAGATTGGTAGGAATCAGCTATGGATAGTGCCCCTCACCCATTCGCGGTGACCAATATGATTATTCCACCTGAACAGGTAGAGCTCATCCTCGCGAGGGGGGGGGGGGGGGTATCTGCCCTCCTCACAGAGTCGATACGTGGTGGGAACCCTAACATAGGGACCAGCATATTAATGTGAAAGAAAGGAAGCCGTTTGGCTGGTCTTCTCACATTTTGCACATAAAGGGCATTCTGTTTTTATGAGTATGCTAGATTCGAAATTACTGAACTTCAGCCCCTCTAACGATCAATTTCTTGGCCATTCTAGGGGAGAACGGCTGTCTAGAGGTAGCTAATACATTTAGTAAGGCATTAGCCCCCGCCACATGAATATAATTATCCACAATTTTATGTTTATTTTATAAATATGTCAATCTTTGGAAACATAATATTTCTAATATTAATAACTCCATTGATCTTATATGCTATGGGCAGATAGCGACGTTTTGTCCTAAGACAACTGGGCTGGGACTCCATAAACGTCATATTTCCCAAAGTGTTTCAAAATTTTTGGAGAAGATCTTGGACTCATCTCGCCAGCCATTTCGCTCATTCAATTCACACAGATCAGCATTTTTCTCTAATTTCGGGTTCGGAGTCGGGGCCCCAACCCCTTCGTAAAACAATACTTAGCAGCCTATTGTTGTTTGCGGCCCCCAACTGCACAATGTGGGAAAACCTAGTATCCTAAGATGGTGCTACGCTACCTTACTGTGTCATCCGACAACTCATTATCGTTCTTAATGATTAAATTGGCGACCCTACTACTTGTGGTCTCTGGGTGGTGTCCACAAACAATCCTAGCAATTAGAAGGTCTAACATTAAATCTGATTCGACGAGAGTTTGGATTTTTATACCCTCCCTATCAAAAACGACTCACTCTCAGACATCAGCTCCAACATTAAATTTGATTCTACGGGAGTTCGGATCTTTTATACGCTCCCTACTTACAACTTCTCGCCTTCAGGCGATGGATCCGATATTTAGCTTCCCATTCATGAATACGAAGCCAAAACTATGCGTCCCATCTGCTTTACGGCAGTACTTGGAAGCTACGTCACAAGCGCTCCATCAGAATCATCTCCTACTGACAATACATCCTTCAGTCCGCCGGGCATCCCATGTGCCTCTAAACCATTGGGTTTCCATGACCTTCAAGAATATAGGTGTCAATGTCGCCACCTTTGTCAGCCTATCCCACTCGCCATGCAGCAGTGTTGGCGGCAACACGGAATGGAGTTCCTCTACATGCCATTTTCCGGGCAGTGGGGTGGACACAGAACTCCTCAATGTCTGCAAATTTTTCCTCTGCTATTTTACAGAATACTCTACCTGAATGACTATGATTTATCATTACCATAATTTGGCGTTACCTACACTCTGCTCAAACTTCTCAATTTAACTTTCTATCGAGCACTTACAATTTCCGCCCATTGGGTGTGACATATCCATATAGTCCACATATTGTTAAGATGTTGTCAAGTTTGGTCATCGTTATGATTAGTTCTAGTTTGAAAATAAATATTATTATTGATTCTGAACTTGTTGGATGTGGTTGGTTCTACCTAAAATATATGTTCACCGTGTGCAATGCGAAAGATGCCGCTGCATAAGTAAACAGTCTTCTGTTCGACCTACTATAATTGTACTCAATTTTTTCTGAAGGTGAGTTAGTAATTATGCTATCCAGGAATGGATAATATATATTTATGCAAGTACCTTATTGAGCAGTTTGATATGTTGTTCTAGTGAATTAGAATGATTGCTGGCAACCAGCAATAATTCACTAATAACTTCGCGCGGATGGACACCTCCTTCAAAACGATAGAACAATCCTCGCCAAAACCTGTGATGGCACAAAACTCACATTTTCATAATATTCTAGAACAAACTTTTTTTCTTTTCATTATTTTCAAGTAAGATTAAATCATTGCCTACATTAAGGGAAGTCAGTCCGAAAAAAATAATTTTTTTTTTCGATTTTTTTAAATTCTCTTATATTATTCGCTACACAATGTGAAGCAATTTGATATATAACACTTGACTGTTCCGAATACGGAAAGCCAAGATAAATTCGTTCAAAGTGGACCATCTCATGGCTGCGCTTCCGCTATAGACAAGAGAAGCCTTCCGCCTGCTTGGTTAGTGTACCATGCTGTCGTTCCTGCTTAAGTTCTGGAAGCGAAACCCCCAATAGTTGTAAAAAACTGAACAATCCATACCATGCCAACCATTGCCAATTTACAATCAGCTATGATAGTGAAAAAGGTAGAAATGGTCTCAATGTTTACTATATCGTACACTGAGGTGTTGGCGTATTCGTCGTATCCTTCTAGGTCGATGAACTTCGGGGTGATTTCCCGAAGAACATGAAGAATTTCCAGCACAAATAACATTCTTCTTTTTCCAGACATCCTTACGCTTTTTGAAAATATGTTTCACTCTCATTTGTCCACACGTGCGAACCGTACAGAACGAGAAAAAATTGAGGTAAACTTCGAAAATGTCAAAAAACCAAAATAATTTACGAATCTAAAACAATAAACAAACTATAACCCTAAATAAACCTTCCTTATTCTTTTTCTCGTTGTTTTTAAAAAGCCAAGTTGGAACGCGGGACGGTAGTAAACCGGTAAGCTAGAAAAATGTTCTTCTTCAGAAAAACGTGTTTTTCTCAAAACAACATTTTCTTATGCTTACGTGCACTTTCTGCGGTACCTATTCAACCAATTTTGATTCTGTTTTTTTCATGTTGTTTGTGCGTTACTAATGCGTCGATAGACGAGGGGGTTTGGAATAATTTTGATTTCTAGAGTTTGTGGTTAGGAAAATGTTACCTACCAAAAGCCGGAATTTTCATTTTTCAAAACAAAAAATTATAAAAATATTGAAACTTGAAAAGCTCTCGTCTGTTGATATCCCTTAGTGAGACAAAAAAAAAAAAAAAAAAAAAAAAAAAAAAAAAATCTTTGAATTCGGACAGGTACTTACGGAGAAAAGTGCACACAAACGGAAAAAAGTACCTAACTTTAGGTACTTATATGGAAGCACCTAAATGGTCAATCATGATTTTTTTGACATAGTTTTGTTCATCAACATCTAAACTGTCGTCCTATCAACCATTTTTAATTTTCTACTGCGTTTTAAGCAACGCAGAGGCGTTTGCAAGAAACGCTGTTTTTCGGACTGACTCCCCTTAAGGAATAACAAACTTGTATGAATTCTTGAGACACTTTCCAAATTAAATCTCAACAATTGACTTACCACCATGGTTGCTGCTGCAGCTGTTAATAAATTTCAACATCTGCTCATTGAATATGATAGCTTAAAAAAATTGTTTCTACCACATACTTGATATTTTGAGAAGCCAAATTTGGAATCAAGACACAGTTCCACTCTTTGAAATGATATAATGCATTTAGGTATTCTTCATTGTGGTTGGCCATGTAACCCCAAAGCGAATAAGTTTTCTCTTTCAGCCTGTAATACGAAGCATTATCTGCAACTAGCTCTTTCAGAATTCTATATACATAAAACTGATGATGTAACATAAATAAATGTCAAAATTATATAACAAGGACTAAATGGAAAAAACTAAAACAGAAAAGGGGGAAAAACATAGTTTTGTGATCGAGTTTGTGTAATAATTAAAAATAATTGTCTCTTTACTACACATGTCTATCTCTCAATAATTTGATATCATATCTGTTTTGTAAAGGACTAAGAGCCTGCTGCGTTGTTTACAGTGCCGAATCCGTCCAATACATGTTACTCTGCTATTTGGTAGTGTTTGTGATCCATGCTATCCTAGGCAATGATAGTGCAGATTAACTAGCACGCCCAACAAAACTCAGCTAGTTAATATATTGAGTGGACTATATTTTTAATGGATAAATAAATAGGAATGTAGTATGAGAATCAGTGACTAGATTAGTGATATTTTGACTGGGAATGATAAATGAAGATAGATAAATAAGTTCACCTAGTTTATTGGGTGAGGCATCTGTGATCAAATGCTGAGAATAATGGACAGATTTTGATGAAAAGCTCAGGGATAGTTCGGGATAGCTCCTATATTGTCCCCTATAAATTGCATCGCCTTTGAATGCTATACTGTCCACTCATCTTAGCAGACGTTTTCTGTAGTGAGTTCAAGTATTTTCTGAGTTGATTCTTCTTTTTGTCAAAATAAGTAATACATGAACCTTGCTCCCAACCATTTATTTATTTAATAATAAACAAGATGCTATAAGCTAATTACCTTAAATCATTCCTCTCCTTTTCACAGTTACCAATGAACGTACCATATTGGCAAGAGCTCGTGTGGTCGTGCAGAGTTAGTAGAAAATGTTCATTGAATTGAAAAGCAGAAGGAAATTGCTGCATCAACTGCCATGTACAATCAACGAATTGAGTAAATACGGGAGAGATTTCTTTAGGATCACCAGCTAAATGACCAATTCTGTCAGAAAATTTATGGCCAAAATTTAACCAGTCTTTTTCAATCAGCGCCTGGAAGGTAATCAAGAAAAAGGCAATCCACCATTACAGGCCAGCCACTATTTTTACTATACTAAAATACTGTGCATACTATAATATATTGCCACCAGAACCATTGTACACGCAAAACTTCAGCTTCATTTATTGAGGATAACTACATCAATGATTATTTGTAAGATCTAAACAATACGAAAGAAGAGTGTTAAGCTTACAAAATAGTATGAAAACAAATAAAGCTAAAATTCTCTTAGAAGGGCATGATAATCCAAGAAGTACAATTTCAAATGCTTAACTGCTATTACCAGGTGAAAATATTCCACTTGAAAACTAATAAGGCACAATGTACTCATATAGTAACTATTCGAACTGCTACAAAACCACTCTATCTCAAACAACTGCTATGTGATCCCATAAATTAACTGATAAAACAATGTGAATTCCTCAATGCGACCATCAATATTGCTAAGAGAAAAGAAACAAATGTGCTGATTTGTTCCAAGCCACCCTCCTATTTCAAGTCACCTCACTAGATGGTACTCCTCTAATTCTGAAAGTCTCGGACAATAAAACAATGAATCATACAAGTTCCTCATATAAAATGCTCAATAGAAGATGGATGTTACCAGAAACAGTGGTCATTTGGTGAGGATTAAACGAAACTTTTATAAAATCAGATGATTAACGCCTTAAATTTATTGATTTAACCCTTCCGTGTCAGCTGCCATATTAATATGTGGTCACAAATGTCCTCCGTAACGCCTAATGACGTATTAATATGACGGCCATAAAGTATTTCCCTCTTTTCATTATTCCCTTATTGCGCTAGTATTATAAACGTTGTTGTATTTCCCGCCGTTCTATCGACTCTCATGCCATGATGTGGTGTCTCTGGTAATTAATATTTACTTCTAATATCCAATAGAATGCGTTGGAATCAAAGAAGTTGTTGGTAGTTGTTATTTTCATCAAAATAGCAGCAAAAACGTTGAATTTGGTCACTGTTTTATTTCTGCCCACATTGGGTTTCTGTCATAATTTTACCTATGTATACCTTTCCGTGAGTGATATGTGACGTGGGTTTATCTGTAGACCCTTGTTTTGAATTATACCACAAGAAAATGCATTTCTAATTCAAGTCACACATAATGCATTATTCACTACTGTATATAGAAGTTTTCAATCATTCAACACGTGTTCCCTATTATTATACCCTATATTCATATTGAATTATATGATAAACTGTTGTTCTGACATCTGAGTATGCATTCACAATTCTCAGTGGCCGAATTCAAAGTACATTATAATTAAAGTGCCAAACTAATTCGGTACCTACGAGCGCCCAATCAGTGATCGTCGCACTGGATTAGGCTTACCCAGATCACCCTCGCCTTGCCCATCTAACGTATAACCCAATAACGGCGAGGATGTACAGAAACCAAAGTACTTACGTTGCTTTATGGTAGACCGAATTTTTCCTGCTGTTTGTGATTTTAATTACCTATCCCTATTGGTCTGGTGCGGAAGAACAAAGGCCTTTTTTTCGACTTTTTTTTTGCAGAGTGGACTCTCTTATATATGCCAATTCTACATAGGTATACGATTTTCAAGATTTTATTGAGTGTGTCCAGAACAGTAGAAAGAATGCTGTGGTCAAAGAAATAACCGTTAATGATTTCACTGTGTGGAGAGATTTTTCTTCCAAACCGAAAATTAATTTGGTAACTCCAAAGCCATATCTCCGTGATTTTGTCCTGATTTCAGCGCGTAGAGGCAAATATACGTTGAAATATAAAACGGATTTCATTGAAATCGATTTCCTTTAAAAGAAAAAAAAAAGCTTCAAAAGGGATTCCCAATTCTGGATAAGGTTACTAAGCCTCGTGGAATCGTGGAAGAAGAGATGCCATTCTAGCACGCTTATGTGAAGAAAAAAATCCATTATCCCCCCTTCTAGAGCAGAGTTTTGGAAAAATTTACCTTGCGGGGGTAACGAACCCTAAAATGATATTGCCATAAACAGGGTGTCTCATCTTAAGTTCCCGTAACTTCAGGGATCGATTTTAGAGCTTCTTTCTGATCGAAAGTTCCTCATAGAGATTTCTTATGAAACTCTTAGTTTTCGAGTAATTTAATTTCTAAGATTTTTTTCGTATTTTCGACCTTTTGTCACTAAGCAAATGGAGAGAATTATGATCAATTTGCTCAAATTCAAATTTGAGGATACCGTTGGAAAGAGTATTAAATTTCCTATCGGATAGATGCCTGAGCGTTTTTAAGACTTAAGGTTTGAGACACGAAAAAGCCCTCGGAAAAGCAAATTTATCGGAAATTGAACTATGAGAACCAATATTTTTTCATAGAGCAAGAACTGTAAAAACTGCGCTGAAATCTCACCTTTCCAACGGTGTAGTCAATTTTACTTTTACATTGTAAATTAGGGGGAAAAAACTATGTTGAATGTTGAAAAACTTCTTATGGTTTATTATTTCCAATAATAAGCCTATGTGATCGTATAGCAAAAAATTTTTATAACCCCCCCTCAAACTTTGTCACTTTACGTTTCAAGGTGCGTAGAATCCAAATTTGAAATGTCCGTCCGCCGTTCGCCGTCCGGGCCATAAAAGGCCTTAGAATTGACTTAAAAAATCTGTTCTTTCGCACATAGACTCCACTTGGGGTCTAGTTGGTCCTAACTTCTCGCCAGCTCGATCGCTCCACTCTCATGGGTGCTATAAGCCAAAAATAGGTGAAAAACTGTCTTTTTTTTGTATATTTGAAGTTGTATAGAAATTGGAGATTTATGAGTGAAAAGAAAATGTTAGCTATTAATTTTATGAAAAAAAAAAAAGTATTCTAAATGATACTCTTCTATTCAAAAAGAGATTTTGGATTTTAGGCTATTTTTTGTAATTTTATAGATTTTTTAAAACAAAATTTAATGAAGTTCAAGTTTTTAGCATAATTTCGTACATAAATTTTTGAATGTTCTATTTCATAGTTGATAAACTTTATTTGACCAATCTTATGCTAAAAAATATCAATTTAACAATTCTTAGCCATTTTCAGTGATTTTATCAGCACATTTTTTGAAATTTGACCAATTAGATGATATCAATATACAGTATAGGTAAAACTTTTATGTGTTGGAAAGATGACTTGGTAATAAATTGTTTTGTTTATCAACTATATTAAAAAGCGTAAAATTGTGAGATTCCGCTGCTGTAATGGATTGAACCCATTTGTGAGGTCCGAAGCTCCGAGTTCCGATACTAAATATACTATAAGCGGCGTTTAATAATTATGGACCAGAGATCTACGTAGAAGGGCTGTCAAATACATAAATAATAAACCTTTGTGTAATAATTTGCAGCGTTTTTTTTTTCTCAATGAAATCGAGGGGTTTCTTGAAAAACTACTACCTTCTATGAAAATACGAGTTTGGGGTCGATTTTAGGTATTTTTTACGCTTGTATATCCACTACCATGTATTGGCTTTGTATATGGCTTGTATTACCACTCGATTCAGCATGAAAAAATACGTAGAAACAGACACCGAACTCGTATTTTCATAGAAGGTAAATTTTCAAGAAAACCCTCGATTTCATTGGATTGGAAGAAAAAACAATGTTTTTCAACACTGAAACATAGTTTCCTCCAATAATTAGCTATGTAAATAGTGTAATGTGGTGGTGTGTGTGGTTTATATCTTTAAACTTTCCTTTATCTTTTAATTATTTTCTTTATTTACCTAAACATTTTTAATTTGTACTTTGTTTTTCTTTTCTATGCCACCTCATGTCTACTTTTGTCTTTTGTCTCTGTTGTTCATGTGTGCTCACATAAACATATTGTTTCCTGCACAATAAATTATTTGAATTGAATTGAATTGAATGTATATGAATACCTACTTAAGTCCTGTACTGAACCTGTCACTATCTCATTGTTTACCTACCTGCACACCAACAATAATTACTGTGAGACTATTTTTAATTATTCCATTCATTCTAATCATCTGTTTTGATACAAAAGAACAGGTACAATTTTTCAGCTTAGTATAATTCAAATCATGCAAGTGCATATAGCTAGAGTAGCAAATCGTAACTGCAATTTGCTAGTCAGATACTCGTATCTATAACAGATACGTAGAAAACACTAAGTAAACTGCAGATACGAGTTTCGTGCTTCGTAAATTATCCTCAATGTCAGTCAACAATACGAGACTAAAATCCGTACTGCGTTTTTCGCTGTTTTACGATGGAAAAATTCAATTTTTGACATCGCCAATCGATTCAGCAAGAAATTTTCTACAAGGAGAATGTTCAAGTTCAAGATTATTTTGGAAACTAACGCCAATATCAACAAATTTCGACGCAAAACCTATTTGGTCGATTTCCCAAAAATGATATTTATGCACGTACAACTGTTTCGCTTAGGACGGCAGTATTACAATCTAGCAATCGTTAGTCAGATTTTGGTGGATATAATAAGTAATCATATTTTTATAATTTCTCAGAAATATTGCATGTTTGTCTAAATTTGTAACTTTTTTCAATAGTACTTGAAGTTTATAAAACAAATTAACGAGCTACGTACATAACAATCTCACTGACCTGATAACCTTGAATGGTTCTGTAGTAAGGGTCCAATAGCATTGATGCTAGAGAACAAACTTGAGCTGTACGGTCCCACCCATCACTACAATGAACTAGGACATTAACTCCAGATTCAATGGCTTGGGCAATAAACCAACTAGTATCCAGAACTGATTTGATATGTTTTAGCCAGCCACTCACTTCTAGGCCATTCAAGTAAGAGCTTACTGGACATACTCTTGCCTCACAAGCTTAAACAAACAGTATCATGACAATGATCTAACAAGACTATGTGGAAGAAGGAGACAATAATAATAATAATACAAATAATTTAATAATAATTATTATGTGAAGTTAAGTTTCAAGGTCACACGCTTTTCTCACTTCCACGAGGACTCTGAGCATTAGACTGACAACGAAAAAAACGAAAGTTCGAATTCTTGAGGTGCTCAAAGCTCAGATGATTGCATCAGATGCTAGGAACAACTCCTGAAAATTTCAGTCCGAACCGATAACCCCTTGAGGTCTTCTAAACCCGTTTTTTGGTAATTGAATTATCGATTTTAGAACACTAGACGCTTAGGACAAAAAGACGGTTAGGACATGAAAGATCCATGCGTCTGGACACTTTTTATACTCTATTCCTATGTTTTCGGTGTCGCGGAACACGATGCCGCCATTATCGCAAGCGCAGAAGCTGTATTTATTTTGATATTCCAGAAATCAGTCCAAATAAGTGATGGAAAAAAGGCATTTTTTGCTGTTTTTACCTAGTTTTGACTGGGAAAAAAATTGTTTGCGGGTCTTTTCTGCTTCGGACCTTGTTTCCTGGCTTGTTCCGAATGTAACAAGACCAATTTCGTCCTATAATATATACCTAGTCCTTTTGGAAATATCTGCTCAAGAGCCGAGTTAGCTTTTTTAATGGTAACCGCTCTATACTTACCAGTAGCTGCGAATTCAAAATTTAACGCCCTGAAGCCCTTTTTATCCCATTGTTTTATGTGTTTGGGCTCGCTGAACATTACGTGCAAGTAGTAGTGCCACTATTGAATATAGAACGGTTAGGTACCATTAAATAAGTCGACTTGGCTCTTGAGCTGATATTTCGAGAAGAAAAATGTATTATGGGACAAACATAGTCTTGTCATATTCAGAATAAGTGAACAAATCCAAGGAGAGGAGACACTCTTATATAGTTTTTCCCAATCAAAACTAGGTGTAACCGGCGAAAAATCCCTTATTTCTATTAATTTTGTCCACTGATTTTTTGAACATCAAGAAAAAACTCTATTCATCGATTTTTGACACCTAGCTCTTGATTATTAACCGAAATACGAGTCCTACGCCTCCACTACTAGCACGTAATGTGATAAAAAGGGCTTCAGGGCGTTAAATTTTGATTTCGCAGCTACTGGTAAGTATAGAGCGGTTACCATTAAAAAAGCTAACTCGGCTCTTGAGCAGATATTTCCAAAAGGACAATATATTACAGGACGAAATTGGTCTTGTTACATTCGGAACAAGCCAGGAAACAAGGTCCGAAGCAGAAAAGACCCGCAAACAATTTTTTTCCCAGTCAAAACTAGGTAAAAACGGCAAAAAATGCCTTTTTTCCTTCACTTATTTAAACTGATTTCTGGAATATCAAAAGAAATACAGCTTCTGCGCTTGCGATAATGGCGGCATCGTGTTCCGCGACACCGAAAACATAGGAATAGAGTATAAAAAGTGTCCAGACGCATGGATCTTTCATGTCCTAACCGTCTTTTTGTCCTAAGCGTCTAGTGTTCTAAAATCGATAATTCAATTACCAAAAAACGGGTTTAGGAGACCTCAAGGGGTTATCGGTTCGGACTGAAATTTTCAGGAGTTGTTCCTAGCATCTGATGCAATCATCTGAGCTTTGAGCACCTCAAGAATTCGAACTTTCGTTATTTTCGTTGTCAGTCTACTGAGCATGGCATTTGGTAAAACAATGATTTAAGAACTCTAGAAATTTTCCATTGCAATTTATTGTAATTTATAAGTGCAATTTAAACTATTTCAGGACCTATTTTTTGAAAAAGTTTTAATACATTATTACAAAGTAATTTATCAAAGTAAAAATAGAATATCGACCCCTCTCTTCACAATAGTCATATTCCTAGGATGAACCCAAGCTGGCCTATGATGAGCTAAGTTGCTGGGCCAGTATCACACATTCACACACTAGTTGCCAATCAACTAATGTTGACAGGTTATGGATAGGTCAACAGTATTTAACAGCCTTCATTCGTTTCAAGACAACTGGGGAAATTTCCTCCTTCCTTTTGTTCCATGGTCGTTTTAGCAAATGATTGAGCAGAATGAAGCTATTGAAAGTTTCTCCATGGAGGAGTGTTTTCTGCCTCCTTCTATAAACTTCGCTGTAACTTAGTCCCACTCTTCAATGATTCAATGATGAAATGAGATACCTATTACAAAGGCAGACCTAATATGAGATGAAGATGTTATCTCCATGCAAAAATCACTCTTGCCAGGAGGATAAAGGCATATACAGGGTGTCTACAGAAATTGTGGGACAAACTCAAGGAATCGATTTTAGAGCTAATTTCTGATCGAAAGTTACTCCTAGAGATTTCTTTTTAAACGCTTTGTTTTCAAGTTATTCAATTTTTAAGATTTTTTTCGGTATTTGTGCCTTATAACATTGAAACGGCCATAACTCCCTCTAGAATCACAGTAAACTCAAAACTAAGAACAAGTTTGGAATGACTGTTAAATTTCCTATAACCATGATATAAAGTAAAGTTGTTTTAGTTAGTTTTAATTAGTTAAAAAAAAGGACAAAGTAAAAAATTATAAAACATATTTAAAATCAATGTTTTTCCTCCCGTTATTCTGCTACCAGTTTAGGGATTTTTTGGCGTGCACTCTTCGGAAAAAACCTTCCTCAAACTATCAGGTTTGGAACGGTATAATCAATTTCACTTTTACTTTGCTAGTTGGGAGAGAAAAGTATGTTCGTATGTTGAAAAATATAGTTTTTTTCCTCGAAATTGAGGGTTTTAGTAAAAAATGAACCTCTACGAAAATGCGAGTTTGGGGCCTGTTTCTACGCTGAATCGAATGTTAACACTTGCAAATCTCCCCAACTCCATTACAACTGAGTTTCACACTTTAACTCATGAATTTTTAGTTTATTTTTTATGCTCAATTTCATGAGTTTTCAAGGGCAAAACTAGTTAGTTAAAGTGTATAACTCGGTTATAAAGAGTTGGGGAGATTCGCAAGTGTTGCCATTCGATTCAGCGTGAAAAAACACGTAGAAATTGGGCCCCAAACTCGCATTTTCATAGAGGGTCATTTTTCACTAAAACCCTCGATTTCGTAGAAAAAAACCCATGTTTTTCAACGTACAAAAATATTTTTCTCCCCCAATTAGCAAAGTAAAAGTAAAATTGACTATACCCTTCAAAAGCTGACATTTTGAGGTAGTTATTTTCTGAAGAGTGCATAGCAAAAAATCGCCAACCGGTAGCAGAATAACGGGAGGAAAAATGTCGATTTTAATACTTTTCAAATTGTGTACTTTGGCCTTTTTTAAACTAATTAAAACTTACTAAAACAACTTTACTTTATAGCAGGGTTATAGGAAATTCACGGTCTTTCCAAAGGTGTTCTTAGTTTTGAGTTTACAGTGATTCTAGGGGGAGTTATGGCCATTTTAATGTCATAAGGTACAAAACACACAAAAAATCTTAAAAATTGAGTAACTTGAAAACAAAGCGTTTAAAAAGAAATCTCTATGAGTAACTTTCGATCATTAATGAGCTCTTAAATCGATTCCTTGAGATTGTTCCATAATTTATGTAGATACACTGTCTAGTGCCAAGCTTTGGGATCATTTAGTTCAGCTCACTAGTTCGCTCGCCTTTGGCAGTAAATAGTCCTTATCGAGAGCTGAATGTTGACCTCTGGAAGCATAGAGCTCCTTGCACTGAGCAGACATTAAATTGGCCAACACTGGCTTCCTTTGATCAGAAAAATAGCTCCTGAGGCTGCTGTCCAGCCTTTGCTGGTAATAAATGCAACCAGCTCTCAATTTGTCACTGCCTGAAAACTCTCCCTCATCACCTCTCTGTAGTGGTTTCAATACAACGACCAGAAGTTGGTACCAATTGACGGGAACTGAATATTGTGATGAAGAGCCCTTTTATTTTTATCCTGGCCAGTTTTTTTACCTAACCATTTTTTAGGAGGCCTGTGCGTTTCACAGGTTTTTATTCAAGCATATTATGAACTCGTCACAGTGTGACATACAGGGTGATTCCCTCGCAGATGCAAAAAAAAAATTTGGGTAAAACTACATCAAAAATGGAGTAAAATGCCGCCAACCGCATATTTTTATCTCAATTCGTACTTGAGATATGATTTTTTAAAGGTTTTTTTTAGGAATACCGTGTTTTTTTCATTTTAAACTCGGATTTCTCCACTTTGCCTCATTTAATTTTAACTTTCAACCTCATTTTCGGTATCAGCATTAAATTTTTTATAAGAATAGTGTATTTGGGTTCTTAAAAAGTACCATCCAAAGACCCTCACATCAGCTCAAACATTGACGATTTTGAAAAAATAATATTTCTAAAAATCTTTAAATCTTTACTACTCTTTTGAAAAGAATCCTGGAAACTGGCAAATCTCATGAAAACTGCTTCATCTAATATGCTTTCCAACGGTATTATCAATTTTACTTTTATTTTGTTATTTAGGGGAGAAAATAATGTTTTAATGTTAAAAAATGTGGGTTTTTCAATGAAATTGTTGGTTTTCTCGAAAGACGACCCTCCATGGACCAACAAGTATGGGGTCGGTTTTTATGTATTTTTTCTCGCTGGATCGAATGGAAACTCTTGCATATCTCTCAACTACGTTATAATCGAGTTTTACACTTTAATTAACTAGTTTTACCCCATAACACACATACATTTAATCGTAACAAACAAGCTAAACATTTGCGATTTTAAGTGTAAAACTTGGTTATAACGGAGTTGGAGAGATCTACAAATGTTACCATTCGATACAGCGTGAAAAAATACATAGAAACCGACCCCATACTCGTAGGTTTATGGAGGGTCATCTTTCGAGAAAACCAACAATTTCATTGAAAAACCCACATTTTTTAACATTAAAACGTAATTTTCTCCACTAAATCACAAAATAAAAACAAACTTGATTATACCGTTGGAAAGAGTATCAGACGAAGCAGTTTTCATGAGATTTGCCAGTTTCCAGGATTCGTTTTGGAAGAGTAGTAAAGTTTTAAAGATTTTCAGAAATATTCTTATTTCAAAATCGTCAATGTTTGAGCTGATGTGAGGGCCTTTGGATGGTACTTTTTAAGAACCCAAGTACACTATTCTTATAGTAAATTTAATGCTAATTCCGAAAATGTGGTCAAAAGTTAAAATTGAATGAAGTAAAGTGGAGAAATTTTAGTTTAAAAGGAAAAAAGCACGGTTCTCCAGAAAAAAACCTTTAAAAAATCGTATCTCGAGAACGGATTGAGATAAAAATATTCAGTTGGCGGCATTTTACTTCATTTTTGATGCAGTTTCACCCAAATTTTTTTTTGCATCTGCGAGGGAATCACCCTGTATATATATTTCAGTTTCAACAATGTCATGAAAACTAAAAATATTGAACTGAATTCGAGTAGCTCTATAAATATTTCACTTGATAGAAGTCTTTCTCACATTCAAACTTTATTTAAAATGAAATCATACGCCGGAACACAAGCTTGAAAAATAGGCTGTTGGTAGAGAGAAGGCGTATGACCTTAGGCATGCATCCTAGAGGGCTAGGAACCAATCAGATAACAAATCCTGAATACCAAATAACATTCCTCCATTATCAACAAGAAAATAGGTTATGAAAACATGAAATGCTACTGAAATATATTTTCTTATGGACAGGGTTCCTAGAGATAAAACAGTACAAAAAAGTGGGAGTGAGTGAGGTTTTTCATAACCAAAAGTAGCTAGTTAACTGGTTATGTGAATAACGTATAAAAAATATATCAGGCATCAATAAATTTCTACAACCTCATACATTTCACAATAGTATTGAAATGCTATAATCAATATGTAGATTAAACTAATACTGAGATGAAACTTACATTCAACAAGCTTTGAAAGGCTACTTCTCATCACGTGTATATTTTCTATTCCAAGAAAATGAAATTTAATATTATCATAAAAATTTTCGTTTTCATATCCTTTTCCTGTGGCACGGTTGGCCATTGCATTTATCTGAAACGTAAGGAATAATTGAACATTATGAATACCTGTATACAATAACTGATGAACAAACGAACTTCCTAGTGAAGTTCATTCATAATTGATGTTTTTTAAAATTTTTTTTGGGGACATTTGAAGGTTTTTATGCCTCAGTGACAGATGCCTGTAGCTCTTTTTCTTGAGATGTTATCAGCCGCTTGGTGTAGGAGTGTTTTGCCAATATTCAGCTCTTTTGCTGTCTTCCCATTTGTTTACCTGTAGAGTAATAAAGCTCTTGGTGATCCCCTAAAGGGTTTCCGGACCAACAGGGTAAGACTCCGACAGGGTGGCCCCCAAATGGAAATTTTAAAATTCCCTGACATTTCCCTGACTTTTCCCTGACCGAACTTCATATTTCCCTGACAAAAAATATCAAACATATATATATAAATATATATGGCGTCACCTTTAATGCTTCCAAAATGAAGATCGTATAATTTAAAAAAGAAAAAACAGCCTACTCCAGGAGTAATAATGAAGGTGAAGCATGGGAGAAAAGATACTTTTTAAAGTAATTGAATTTGTGAAAGAATTTACTTAAATAGTTTTTAAAAAATCGCAGTTAGACGAACAGAATGGTTTTGACTTAAGGTAAATAAAATATTCCACAGTAAATTCAGGTAAAAAATAAACTGAGAATGAGGAAAACACTACAATAAGTTTCAAAACCCAGTTTTGGTATTTCGAATTCAAAAACATAATGACGAATGCCGAACGGCCACAAGGTTCTTCAAACACTATCGTATCAAAACACTAGATTCTATGACTAGTGACCAGAATAACACAAAATGATAACAATTAACAGGAAGCTCTTAGAAGGAGATGTTTGAAAAACAACTTTTGCTGAACCATAATTATGGTACCTACACTATTTATCTACGTACGTAATGAATAAATGCTTTGTTTTCACAGAAAATTGTTATTTCATCACAACTAATTATTTAAAATCGACCATGTGCTGTGCAATGAAGTATTTCATAAGAAAGAATCAGTTCGGTGGACGACACATTTTCAGTACGTTAAATTCGTTAAAAAGGAGCTTAAAAAGCACCAAAAATGGCAAAAACTGTTAAAAATAGTTAAATTTATATTTTTAGCGGAATATTACTCAAATAAAGTTTATCAACTATAAATTAGAACAGACAAAAATTCATGCACGAAATTGTAAGAAAGTTCATTAATATGTGCAAAAAAAAAAAAAAAAAATTAAAAATAAGTACCTAACAATAAATAAATAAAAACTGCAGAAAAAGCTAGAAACCCGAAATCATTTTTTGAATAGCAGACCATAATTTAGAATGAGTTTTTTTTTCCATAAAATGTATATTTAATAACTTCATTGCCCTCAAAGTTCTTAATTTTCGAAACAATTTAACCTAAATGAAATACGACAAATTACGAAAATTCGCCTTTAATCATGCTGCATTACTTTTCATTTAATATTTTATGGTCCCTTAATTTGTGATCTGAAGCGATTTGTTGAAGATCAAATTCAAATTGTAATCATTTGTCTTGAAAAAAAGAAAAGTTTTTAACAAGGATATTTCTTAGCTTTGTGGATAATTCCAAATTTTCGCCCGACTACAATAAATGTCTTGCTTTTTTCCACCTACTTCCAATCGGTGCCTTATTTCCCATCACACAAAAATCTTTCGTTGGAAAGCTATGAATTTATTACACATGGCTTGAATGCTATGAATTTATTACACCAACTCGTTGTTGGGACTCTTACTGGATCAATCCACTACTCTGTTGGGTTTGCTCCCTAGTTCAATAAACTGTTGATTTTTCTCACATATAGTTTACTAATAGGTGATGTAGTAACCAGGAGAGCCGAAGACATATCCTTGTCACAATGTATCTGTGTGTAGCGTTGATACTCTTTGAACAGTACCACGACTCTTGACAATTATTTTTTTTATTCGTATTACCCATCTATAAAATATTAGGTAGTATGATAAAGTACGCCGTTGAAGTTTTATTGTTTAGGAGTTAAAATAAAGCCAAAAACACTGCAAATTATTACACAAAGTATTGATTGAAAAAATTCCCTGACATTTTGGTGTTTTTTGCAAAATTCCCTGCTCCGACCCCTGTTCAGCCAGGCGGTCGGCTTCCTCGTTCCCAACTATCCCCTCATGACCAGGTACCCAGAGCAAAGTGAGTTTGTTGCCATGGGCGGTGGTCTTGAGAGACTTGAGACAGTCCCAGGTCAGCTTAGATGTAATTGAAAAGGCGGATATCAGATAAAATATAAATTTTTACACCATTGAGTCGTTTCCTGGGGATCTTTGTGCACATATTTCTATGGCATGGGTCTCAGCCTGATAGATGGTGGTAGCAGAGCCCAGTGGTTTGGATAGGCTGAAATTTGGGCCTTTAATTCCCAGGCCTGCCCTGCCATTCATCACGGGACCATCTGTGTACCACAGGAGTGAACCTGGCTGAAATTGAGGCATGCCTCTTTTCCAGCATTCACGATCTCACGATCGATTCACGATCATTCTAATGATTACCCTAAAGGGTAAGTCAAAGTTCATTTGTTCCGACATTGTGTCGGGAATTGACGTAGTCAATGGATCAGTCCGCACTTTAGACAATATCTCCAAATGACTATCTTCACGTGAAAGGAGCTTGAGTTTTCCTGCCTGCAGCATCCTATTCGCCCCCAGGATGGCTGTCCTCTGGACAAAGATGTGCAGAGGGGTGAGGTCTAATAGAACCTCTAGAGCTGCAGTCAAGCATCACTCCCAAGTATTTGACTTCATTGGAGAACGAGATCCTCTGACCCTGAAGTGTGGGAGATTTCATGGATAATTTCCTTCTATTAGTAAAGGGAACCAGAGAGGTTTTATCATGGTTCACGTGTAAGCCCTCAGCTGAGCACCACTTTTGGATGATGTTGAGGGCACCCTGCATCCAGTTGGAAATGACACAGTCAAACTTGCCCCTAACAATGACATTTATATCATCCGCATAGGCCACAACGTCATAGCCTGCTTGAGTTAATGTCACAAGTAGCTCATCTGCTACCAACAACCAGAGTAGAGGGGACAGTACCCCACTCTGCGGGCATCCTCTGTTTGCCAGGACAGTGATGCTCTCATCCCTCTGAGTTTTATAATAACTCTGCTAACCAACATAGCCTTGATCCATTGGATCGTAGGGTCACTGATCCCTTTCGTCCTTACGGCACTTTCAAGTGTGACATAGTTGGTGTTATCAAAGGCTCCACCTATGTCCAGGAAACAGCACAGGGCTAATTATTTTTTAACAATCGTAGTGGCCTCCGCCATGCGCCGGACTGAGCTGGTTTCAAAGGTATTAAAACAAGGCGTAAAACACCCTCTAGTGTCCCTCACATAATGTTGATGGTATGAAAATAGGGAGTGAATTATTCTTTGACCACACGCCCCTGAATCTGCTCTTAGCATTGACTGTAAATGACCCCAACGAAGTGTACAAAAACCCTACTCCGAAAATTGATGAGGACAATAAAGATGCCCTCTGTTATAAATCGAAATTACAGATAGCTTCAGCAAATATCCCATTACCATTTGAAAAAAGAAAAAGTTCCAGTCATGCAGCATGACCGCATGATCGAATTTTCTTAAATTACCTATCATATTATATGTTAAATTGTATCAAAATTTGAACAATTAGTGTACAAAGAAATTGTTAAAAACTAATTTTATGGAAAAAAATCTCAAACTAAATAAAATTTGGCGTTTCAAGAAAGATTTGGATTTTTACATTTTTTTGCACGTTTTATAGATTTATCAGCAAATATTAATGAAATTTAAATAGTTTTTCTGCATAATTTTGCTGTCCTAGTTAATTGTTGATAATGTTGTTTTGACTGAAACTGCGCTAAAAATTATAAATTTAACGATTTTTGGCTGTTTTAAGCCATTTTTTACAAACTGTTCAACCAAGTCAACCAGAATACCCTGAAGCAAATCCGCAAATGAGAAGGAAAAAGCAGAGAAAATAATAACCAGGCCTATCTGCAACCATTCTGAAAGTTTGAAGCCAGTTGATAAACTCCAAGTACTTATTGTATTTTATTCATAGACTAATAATACGTAATACATTCTTCTTTTCAGAAATATCTTTCTTCAGAAGGCATTTTTTGTCTTTATCTATATCAAAAACTAGTGCCTACTTATAGTTTTCATTTAATAATTTTGTTTATTTTATATATATTGTGTCTTTCCGCTTGATCAAATTAATTATAGGTATAATATGCTATGCGCCCTATACTGGTAAAACATGAAATTGATATTTTAGGGTATTGACATTTCAGTCGAAAGTATCTGCAGACAGATACTGCCTTACTGTGGCACAGGGAGTAGGAACAGTTTGTTTTCTTGCTCAAAGCAAGATTTTGATAAAATTGGATAAAATTTGGGAGATAAAAATTAAGTTTTATATTTCCACTAATATTGGGCGTGGAAAAAAGCTGTGGTTCATCTATAAATGTTGCAACATTGTAAATCAACATTATTATAACATAGACCTTACTTCCTGAGTAATTAAGCAAAAATCAGAACAAAACACCCTAAACCCATTATAGATTTAAATAACGGGATTTTTTTAATGCATTAACTTTCAGAAATGAATAACGATACATTTTTATACTACTCCATTCTATTTTGTACCGCAAATTATCCATAAGTAGTCAAAATAAGTAACATTTCACAAAACCACCGAATCCCGGATTTAGGGGGGAGGGGGATTGCCCAATTTTCTGCCTCTATAGGTCAAAATGTAACAGAGAAATAGGAGAAACTTGAAATATCTCATGACTTATTGATATTAATTGGCTGCTGAATTGTCACAATGTAAGGTTCATTAATAGAGTACTTATTATCCAAAAACTGCATAGTTTTGGATATATCTAACATTTTCGAGATTTTTTGCGATTTTCAATGTTAAGTCGACCTATTTTGAGGTGCCAAAGTTCAATTCAGCACCCCAAAAATCTTCTATACGTTTTCTTCACCCAACCACCAATTGACTGGACCAAACCACTCGTTCTATAGACAACTGGTCTACCGTCCTTGGGGACAATCTTGATGATGAAAGTCAAGCTATGGTGAGTTTTCAAACCTACGGACAATCCTCATTTCATTGAATGGCTATACAATTGTGGAACATGCACAGGTAGCCCGTAAAATGTGATAATGGAAAACGTTTCAACTTCATTGTTTATGACTAAAGTATCAACAATACAAAAGTACATTCATGGATATTTAAGTTTCTATACCAATTAATTTATGACTTACTCTAGGTCGAGTGTCTACTACAACCATGTGATTGGCTATATTTGTTCTTAAGACACAATCAAGCATCTTTTCATCATCTAAACATCGAGCATTGAATCCTGACAAAGGTTGGCTACACCGACATATTGCAGCCTGTAATGTATTAAAATAGAAAAATATTAATTCATTTAATTTAAATCTGCATTTGCATGATCAGGATAACAATGGCTGAGAGGGAGGGGGCGGACCTCAAAACGACCAGAACACAAACTCTCATGAAGCAATGTGAAAGAAAAGATTAACTTGTGAAGTTTGGACTAACCACATACTTTGTTTTTGTGAAGATACGTCAAAACTGGCAGCCGTCCTTTGCTTCGAAATTTGGCACTACCTTCCAAAATTGATTGAGTAGCCAATGCTGGTACAAATAAGAATTTGGGGTAACTGCTACATAGCTATAAAAGAATAAATTACAAGACTACTTAAAATAGCACATCAAATATTAGCTGTCGAATAACATATCAACTTTGGAATCAGATTGAATGATAAATTAATGTAGGGACAAGCCAGCATCTTTCAATTGAAAAATAATCATATCGTTACATATAGGTTGGATGACAGTGACTGCAGTTTCAAGAGAAGTAATTATTCACCTGACTCAAGTCCAATAGAGGGATCTTTATCAGAAAAAGTATCATTCCAATGGTACGTTTCCACTCATTCCTATACAGCGAATTTTTCATTGATTGATTGATGAAAACCACGCCATATTTGATCAGTAAACTATAGAGTACCGTGCACAAATTCGAACTTGATTTACAATTCTGCCCGAAGTAGAACATGATGTAGAACAATGTTATGGCAAAAATATCCTATGAATTCCTACTTTGTTTATAGTCTGTTAATGTATTTACAAGTCGCTTAGATGCATGAGAAGACTGTGGTCATGCCTGCAGAGATGTGCTTACATTATTGTACGGAAGAATAGAAAACTAAAACTACACTGGCCAGGAGAGTGGTTTCAGAAACTAGAGGACGGGACCTCATTAAAGTACTTTGTTTTTTGAAGCTTAGTCGGACAGTTGATATTTCTTTATTTTCTGTTAATAATCTTCTTGCCTCCCTAGTTAAACTGATGCAGAATAGTCTACGTCCGAATTGTTTTGTATAGATTTATTTTTTTGGAAGCTGTGGTTGTTGAAGCAAAAAGTTATAATGTTTGGCTGACAGATACCAGGAGTGGTGGAGTTGATTAAGAAATCATCAATTATGTTATTCAGAATCGAGATAAAGCACACAACCTTTTATATACCATGGCAGGTTGTGTGTAGCACAGGACAGGGTGAGTACCAGGGTCATCCCCAAAATAGGCTGAGGAATACTGGTGCAAGTGCGTTAAGAGGTCAGTGATTAACAAGACCCAGCCACAAGAACAACTTAGAAAGATTAATCTATGGACAAAATAACTGTAACGGAACATTATGACTAAATACATTATGCTTCATATGAACTAAATGGGCTGAAATGGGCCCAGGAAATGGGCTAAATGGTAGGTGTTGTCTCCACCTACTAGACGACTGGCATCTGACTCTACTTTTTGACATATTGTAAGAAGTATGAGTGATCCTATAGAATAACGGCCATTGGGCTATGAACTCTACCATCTGTTGGGTTATATGAATTAATTTGATGAACAGTTGTTATGCTTCTATTAAAGAAACTATGGGCAGAAAAAATTATAGTCATAGTGAGTGTGTATGTGTGTGATTTGGTTACTCAGGCAGTAGATTTCAAAGCTCCCTTCTCCACTAAGAATTTTGATGCGGCAGATTCACACGATTTTATTTTTCAATTCATCTGACCCAAAAGCTAAATTTTAATTTCTGTTTTCAATTAAGCTGATCAATGATTCCAGACTGAGATTAATTAACTTGATTCAAATTTATTCGTTCAACATATTTATATTTTCAGATATTTACTAACCTCATAATTCTGATTCAACAATGTCAGTGTCCATTGATCATTGGGTACTCTCATTCGTTGGAATTCAGCCTGAATATCAAAGAAGTTCCATCCTGCTGATTTTGGGATATCTTCACTGGTAGAAGTGTATCGGTAGCAATATAGAGCTTCAACTTGAACTGCAAAAAAGTATTTACTTATTTTCCTGCACAGCCTCAGTTTTTTTATGTGGATAAGTGATGTAGAGCTCCCAATTCTCATGGTGAGAGTAATCCTTAAGGTGGGTTTCCACGTGAGAGTACTCGCAGCTTGTGCTCTCGAGAGTTACTATCATAGCCCTTTAAACGAGAGAGTGAAATCCCCGCAAGCTCACTCTCGGCGAGCAACTCTTGAAGCCAACTCTCGAGAGTCCGTTGAAACGGTTTACACCATGCGATGCGAGGTCAGTCTCGAGAGTCAGCAAGTGAAGATGCCGTCGACCCGACAGAGAGAAGTAGCTGCAGCATGCTTAATTCTGTGCTTGTCAAAAAGAAATATTATTAAAAAAAAAAAAAGGAAATGGGTGAAGGATTGGATTGCGAAGAGGAATCATTTAGGCTCGTACCACCATCTAGTGCGCGAATTGCATGTAGAAGACGCCCAACAATTTAAAAAATTTTGTAGATTTTCGAGTGTTGAATTTGAAATGCTGGTGGAATTAGTGGGACCAACAATCTTTAAAAAAGACACCGTCATGAGAGGAGCAATATCTGTTCAAGAGCGGCTTATGGTTGTCTTACGATTTTTCGCCACAGGTAATATTTAAAATATATAGGTATGATATATATATATATATATATATATATATATATATATATATATATATATATATATATATATATTATAGATTTTTCTTGTTGCGGTCCCTGTAATCGAGGTGTTGAATATCCCATAGGATTGGGTTCGCTTCATACTTTTCAATGAGTAGGCAAACCTCCTCATGCATCCACTTTTTATTTGGCCAGGCCATGACGAAAACTCGCCAGTTCTACTCTCAGAAATTGAAACTGTCTTGAATTGTGGCGAGAACTCGCGGAGAGCGACAAGAAAGCGTTTACACTAGCGAGGATGATGCAACCTCCCGAATCTCGGAGAGCTCCCCCTCCACTCACGGCGAGTACTCTCGGTGGACTTTACACTTGCGAGTTTTACTCTCGATAGTGAATTTGCCGCTCTCGAGAGGGAAACACTCTCACGTGGACACCCACCATTAGAGCTGAGTGAATCTTAAGGTTAATGCATTTTCAAAAGAACATAATACATACCTGGTTTAGACAAAGATAGAAGTGCATTGTAAACTTCATGGCAGTCTCGTTCTCGTGGTATCACAAATGTTACTGAGCGAAATGTTTTGCATCTGAGTTGTAAGGGAGATCCCGTGGTAGTGAGAGGCAATTTATCCACTAAAGCTATTTGCGTATGGTATATCTGAAAATTAAATCAAAATACAGTTCTGATTGATTGATATGTTGATCATACTTACTAATTATTTAATAGATTTTGTATATCTTTTAAGTATTATTTTGAACCCTAGAGTGAAGTGGTTCCCCATTTGAATAAAGGGTGACTCCTGGGAACTGGGTGTAATAATGATCTCTACAATAAGGGAACTGTATTTCAGTAAAAATAAAGTCGATGCAGAAACTACAACAGCAAACATTTGCTTGTGACTTATTTGTGATGATAATCATCAGTAAAAATAAGTCATCCGTGTATGCTGTTTAGATCCCACAGATATAAATGAGGGATTCGTTCATGTCATTCACTTGCAGTCATTCTCATTTGGCCTCATGGCCTCATTGACCCATTTGTACAGATTATTGAATGACTAAACTCACTTTCACTGGCTAATAAAGATCCTTTAATCAAACACCTAGGCCAATCAGCGCCAATTAATTTATGTGAGCAGTTGTGAAGGAAAAGTGAAAAGAGGGTTTGGTAGAACCGAATAGATTTTCCTCAGGGTTGAACGAATTATGACCCATTATTCAAAAGGAACGACTTCTCTCATCACTAACGGGGACTAGACTTTTTTAGGCCAGAAAGAACCCAGCTCTAGAAATCCTAGGCAGAGGATATGCTATTCCACTATCAAAAAATCCACTACCACTTAGCACTATGAATCGGACCAAACTTTACATTGATGTAGCTTTGAAAATATGCGCTAATTTTATAAGCGAAGATCTATTCACCAATAGCCCGATCGATAGCAGTGACCCTTTATTACTCGACTTGATGATATAACAATAACTCATCAATGGGACAGCTGCCTACCCATGTTCCTTTGTTGTTGTTATGTTCCACAAATAGGAGGTGAGTAGTAGTCACAAAGAGGTTCCCCATGCAGACGTTACGTGCATTGTAGCGATCCAGCATTCGAACATTTTCAATCTGTAACACACATATCTCCATGAAAATAATTCTCAAATAAATTTTTTTGTGGTTAACGTGATATATATTTTAAAAGTTAAAATTCTTGAAATCGTAGAAAGTATTTAAATATTTTGTCATTTGAATATCTACAAGAGTATTGTAGAAGAAGGGAATCTTTTTTTTTTTATTATTAATTTTTTCAATTATTATTATTATTATTTTTTTTTTCAAAGCTTTATTTTTTTTATGCCACATCCTTTAATACCAAATTTCAGCAGGAAATTCTTATATAAGAGGGATGGAATAAAATAATGTGTGTTTGGATAAATTTCGCTGTAGGCTAATAACCTACAGCATTCGGATCAGGGATGATTCAACAATTAAGGGGCAGAACATTAAGATGGTAGCCCTAGTTTTTGAAGGGTCGCTCTTTACATGAATGGTTCAGTCATATTGTGCAAAAAAGGGCTTCAGTGTGGGTAAATAACGGTAAATGTTAGCTTGTTTGGCATGGTATAAGGAATGTGTCCCTAAATTTCCTGTTGAGAACTATCGCCACTCACCCCCAAGACTGATAAGATGCATGATTTTTCCCACCATTTTTTTCTTTCCAGTTTTTGGCTTATAGCTCTTAGACTATGCATCCTAGCAGTAGGGTCACAATTATCATTCCTAAGCTTCATTAAATTTCCGACAATTTCAGCACAAGTATAGTACTGCACATCAAATAGGGATTGAGATATAGCTGTTCAAAAACACCCCATTTTTCAAACAAATGGGAAAAAACTATTTTAACGTTTAATTTAAGTTTAAAGCTTATTTAAACAATGGCGACCTCTGACCTCTCTAAAAGAGGGTATAGGATTGTCGTAAATTCAATTAGCTTTCATTTGGGTGCCACTACATCTCCAGACAACCAACAGGTCGCAAAAAAATGACTTGAAATCGAAAAAAGAGTATGAAACCCAAATCTTGCGGTTAGTCTACTAAAATACCATGATTGGACGCATTGAATGCCACAATACTTTTTTTTTTTCCATGTCAGATGGTATGGCCCAAGAAGGGTATTAACATTTAAAGCTTCGAAAATGTGGCCAATAAGGTGAGGTGTGGGGGGGAAAATGACAATATTTTCAGGAGTTCATTGTTTTTTGGCTTATACTTCACAATCTATGCATCTGAGTGATTCAGCAACGGTTGCCATTCTGAATGGAGATTAAATTTGTACGATTTGAGCGCAATAACAGCTCTGTAGGTCTAATAGGGACCAACCAACACCGTCATAGATAGAGCATTGTTATCAAAAACTTTGTTTTTTACCTTTTTCTCGTCTGTAGGACTCATAACTCAATGTTAACGCATTCAGAGGGCCATTTCCATATATGAAATTAAAGAAGAGTTAAAAGCTTTCGTTTGCACTGTGGTGAATCCGTGTAGGACGAAGAGGTCCTGAGAAAACTCCCTGCAAAGTAGAAGCAAAAACCACAAATTTTCACTTCCTGGGCCCTGTTTACGAACTACATTGTTCCAAAACTATGCATCCTAGCTCGTTGATCACTAATATAAGTTTGAAACTGTATTAAATTTGCGACAGTTTGAGCACGCACAGCTCTGTATGTCAAATAGGTACCAAGATACACGCCTTACAAAATATAGCATTTCTATGAAAAATTGTGATTTTCAACTATCAGTCGTCTTCAAGAGCTCATAACACAAATCTGAACGCATCCTGAGCCTGAGCGGATATTTAATCCGCTTTCATTTGAGCTCTAGTACATCCCTGTATGACCAATAAATCGTGAGAAAATTACAAAAACCAAATGTAGCGAAATTTTCATTTATCTTTGGAACGGTGTACATGAGCTCAAATGCATAGGTTGGAAATTATAGGCCAATGCACAACGAAGAGCTGAAACTATTTCTATTTCCCCCCACTCACCTTATTGGCCACATTTCGAAGCTTCAAATTTTATCTACCTCTTGCATGGGCCCTACTACTCGATATTAAGACAAAATAAATCATTGTGGCATTCAATGCGTACAACCATGTTTTTAGCGAATTTCGGTACAAAATGAAGCTATTGCAATGGCTCCAAAAATTTCAAAACCAAAATTTTTGAAACTTTTCTCTATAAACGTTTTTCTCCATAAAACTTGGTAGTTAACAATTTCTTTTCACTCGAAGTCCTCAATTTTCAAATCAATGTAACTTATAGTACCTACGACAATTTACGAAAATTCGCTCATACGATTATGCTGCATTACTGGCATTTTTTCTTAGTAGCCTTTACGCAAACTCTTGTTTTGGTTTTAAGTCATTTTCTCACGACCTATTGGTCGTATAAGAATGTAGTAGGTAGCGCTCAAACCAAAGCTAATTAAATTTATTACGACCCTATATCCTCTTCCAAGGGACGGGGGGGGGGGGAGTCAGAGCTCGCCATCTTCAAAATAATGGGCTTTAAATTTGAATAAAGCATTAATTTGTGTGCGTGTGTGTGAAAAAATGGGGTGTTTGTTATTGAACTGTCCTTGGGCTCAAAATGTCACCAATTTAATTAAGTATAAGGGGCTGAAGGGGCAGAACTGCTAAGACACATAGATTAGGAGCTATTAGCCAATAACTGAAAAAAGTGGAAAAAACCTGGGACAATACCATACAATATAAAAAAACCTAAACCTGTAACGCAAAATACCCATACTGACAACGTGCAATATGATTGGCCTTTTACATAACCAGAATGGTATTGCAAGTATTGCAATTCACCTAAAAAATAATTTAAAAATATGAAATCAAGTAATAAGACACCTCTGGTGTTTGAGGATCGTCCATTAAATGTTTCCCCCATTATGGCACACCAAACAGTAGAGCCCAAATAATCGCCATCAGCACATGGGTTCGGGTTCTACAAGAACTGCCTAGTGGCACCCCAGGCAGGAGTGTAGGCTATCTTCACCTTCTTTGTCCTAATCATCCTATCCCTCCTCCTCGTCCTCCAATAAAGTGAATGCCCTGCAGTGTGAAGTTTGTGAGAAGGGTTTTGCATCCAGAGGTGCATAATGGGGTACCATGTATTAATTTTTGTTTACAGGAATGTTTTCCCATGCAAGCCCATTATTTCATAAAATCTCTTTGCCTGAAGTCTCACTGGAAGTAGCTTGTTCAGGATGTAACCGTGGCAAACAGCTCTGGTGTCTCTCCTTTATCTTCTACAGGAAGGTAACAGTCTGCCATTCAGCAAGTGGCCCCAAATCCTCTAGCTCTTTGTCCAACTTGAAGAACAAAGTGTTGAGACACAGGTAAGGGGAGGCCACATTGAGAGCAATGAGAGTGCGTCTATAGGATCTGGCGAGGGGCTGGATGGCTTGGAGGACGAGTATGTGATGAACTGATGATCTTCCCACAGTTTGAGGAAGTTACCATGGTGAGGCACCAGAGCAAGGGATGGAACTAAGGTGCCTTGTTCAAGTGGCTGAACATCTAAGCCAGCAAGAATGTGAGAGTACAAGTGAAGGAAGTTGTGGAGGGAACATCTGGCTCATGGAACTGCGGAGGTACTGGAGGGAACTAGGGATAACTAGGTTTTACCCCCTCTCCAGGGGTTCGTAGGGTACTGAGAACCACTTTTGAGTGCTCCTCTGGTGAGCTAGTGTACCCTCTGCTTCCATAAGGAATTCCTTAGGCAGCATTCTGTGCATTTCTGTTCTTCATGACAAGGCCCACAAGTACCATAAAAACTCCACTTCTACTGGATGTGATGGTATTTTCAACAGCCACTGGAGAAAAAGTCCCAATGAATGCAAGGCTGCTCATCAACAACCTGCTTCTCTTAGCAGGAAGGCCACGAAAAGCATCATCTACAAGAAAACGGGAAGTGAGCCTGGCTACCTTCTGTTCCAGATTTCTGTTTTATTTGCAGCCTTCCAATCTTTCATAAGATAGTGGCATATCGCCTTCAAGTGGCTGGTGTTGGGTGTAGAGAACTTCATAGTCAGTGGATGATACAGTAGAAAACCGAACTGACCTTCAGACTGTCAGAGGCTGATCCGTGTAAAGAAACAGCAGCTCCATCTAGCTGATTGTCTCCACGGTGAGACCCATGCTCACTTAATTGAGTTCGTTGCCTGTCTATACTATGAAGGTCCTCTATGCAGGAGGTGAAATGTGGTGATTTGTTATTACTGGGCAAGAGGTGCTCTGTTGCATCTCCTCTTCCATGTGGTTGTAGATTGACCATGGAATCAACTTCATTGTGGTGGCCTCCATTATCACAAGCTGTGTGGGCAATGATCATGCATGAACACACACTAGCTCACGTTATCAAGGCTCCACTGAGCTGCAGAAGAAAGAATATCTTCTTCACACACACCTACTAATAACGTATGAGCTAGTCTTTGGTAGGTTTACTGCAAAAGAATGCTTGAGTTACATTGAGAAGTCGGCTATTCCGTGTGCTTTGGTTGAGGTTTCTACCAAGAGCCTACAACTACACATCAGGGAAGGCCGATGGGCACAACATTGTCACTCTTTCAACAGCATCCATCTTAATGGTGTTGCACCTCGATTGCTGTTAAGGGTTTGAACTGAAATGTCACCCGTGGTGCAGCTGATTTTGTCAGGCAGAAGTGGATTGGAATCTGTTATATTCCAATGCACTGCACGACAGTCAGAGGGCCATAAATAATTCTGACTGAGTTCTGAATCCTCGTTTTCCTCCCACTGGGTACTTGAACTTTCGTGCTGTTCAGGTGTTCTCTTTGGTCACCTAGGTGAAGTGTTCTGGAGGAGTAGCTGTGGAACAGTAGATACCTTTTCTTTGGGGTAAAATGAGATCCTGTATCATGTGGTTTAGCAGTGTATGCAGACGCAGTGAATGTGGTTCCCAAATGGATAGCAGTTGATTTGTCATCAAGCATATGGGATGTGGAAATATCATAAATTGAGTGGCCAAGGCAAGAAGCCAGATATCGTAGCTGTCAAGCGCGATGGATCTAGGGTTCTCACGATTCTAGATGCCTAGTTTGTCAACGGCAGCTTGGACATTAGGCAAAACTGACGGACTAAGTTGCATTACAGAAATGGCAAGCCACTAGCAGAATCCGAACTTATATGACAAATGATAGGTCATGACAATGGGTGTGGTCACAGAGTTACTCAAATTGAGCATCATGGTAAGAGTAGTATGGTATCAATAGTTCATTGATGGTCTTAACAATTGTTCATTCTATTGGGGCACTTCCTTTCATCCTTATTTCCGTCTTCCTCAACTTCCATGATCTCTGGGGCTGGCATCTGGTAAAATTGAAAATCCTCCCTACTATTTAACTTATTTTTGGCACTGTTTTCAAGTTACATGTCCCCTCCATCACACAGTGTGAATGGTGCCTAACCATGATAACTTTATGCCTGTACATGTTCAGTTGCTACAAGCAATCCTGGAACAATTTATAGGGGAAGGACTAGATCCCAACTTGCACATCACATTGAAGTGATGATGAGATTGGAGTGATTGTAGTTAAAATTCCATAAATTAATCCGTACTTGAAAGTTAAAAATGTATATATATATATATATATATATATATATATATATATATATATATATATATATATACTTTTATAAGTATATATATAAATAAAAGAATAAGTTGATGAACACATTGAGTGCATAAATATACTATCCTTCCTCATAAAAATGTCTTGAATGTTAAAATTCCATAAGTTGATCTTTTCTGAACACATTGAGTGCATAACCCAAAACAGCTACTATCCTTCCTCATGGGGAAAAAAACGAAGTCGGCAGCACTTCCTTTACAAACCCTTTCTCACTCAAACTGGCGCGACTCCAAAACCTGAAACAGTGTCCACGGGTCCCAAAAGTCTACTGAACACAATTAAAACATCCCAGTTGACCACTAGACCACACCTGGCTAGCTGCTTGGCAAAGGCATTGAGGGCAATCTGCAAGCTCCACGGGTTTCAATAAGTAGGATGACATCATCGGCAAAAGCCGATGCACCTACTCGCACCCCTGGGGCGAGATAGAACCCTATTTCATCTGGTAGCTCACTCAAGGCTGTATCCACGACCAGGTTGAAGAGGAGTGGCAGTAGAGGATCCCCCTGGCGTACCCCGCGAACAACGACAACATCCCCCCACATCTCACCTCCTGCTTAGAGGACCCGTTAGGTCACACCTTCATAGTACAGACAGGCAACATACTCAATTAAGCGAGCAGGTGCCCCGACACCACGAAGGCAATCGGTCAGGGCAAAATGGCTAACAATGTCAAAGGCCTTAGCAGCGTCCAGAGCGGCAAGGTGGAGCTGCCATTTCTTGATGCGGGCCAGAGAAATGACAGTTTGGAGAACTGTTAGGTTCTCCGATGTGCCATCCGCTGGCCGAAACGCTCTCTGGACGTCACCTATGACACTAGCCATTTGGAAGCTAGATTGAAATCGGACGGTAGCGTCCAGGCCCACTTCCTACTTTCTTTGGGATGAAGATGGTTCTGGCACAGGTCATCGCTTTTGGGGGGCCTTCACGATAGAAGTAACAGGTTGAGGATAAGCAGCATGACACTTTTTGGGGCTTTATTCCAGCGTTGGGCAGACATACCATCAGGTCCAGCAGACATAGAGTTTTTGACACAGCACTTATGTGCCTCATCATGAAGCACCGGCGTGCACATAATGCTGCGTATGGAATCCCTGGTGAAAGCTGGGGGTACCGCTGGCTCACTAGGTTTGTGGCTGGGAGCACTCAAGAGTGGCCCCCGAAATTCCAGAAACTTTTCATCCCCAGCTCCTTCCAGTACCTCTGTAGCTACATGAGCCGGATGCTTCCTCCACAACTTCTGAACCCGCTGGTATTCCCGCCTTCTTGCTTGCTTAGCTGCTTTGCCACCTCCATGGGGCACCAACACAGGAGGATGTCCTCCCTGATGCCCAGCCACGGTCGTATCCCCAACCTGTGGGAAGATCCCCAACCTGTACATAAGCCGCGACCTCGTCTTCCAAGCCAACAGGCCTCTCAACAGCCCGCCTCACCAGTTCCTGTAGGTAGGCACTCTCATAACCTTCGATACGGCCTACCTGCTCTCCGAGCCTCAATACTTCAGTCTTCAAATCCTCAAGAGGACTGGAGGTCCCGGGGGATGATTGCTGAAAGGCGGGCTGTTGTCCCACGCCTGTCAGAGATGCGGGGGAGGCCCCACTACTATTTGCCAGGATTGCAAACTGCTTATAGTGGGGCCTCGGGGGAAGATTGGACGGCAGAAAGCGTGCATATGGGAAAACGTACTTGCAAGAATACATCAGTATTGCGTACCCCATTACGCACAGCTTCTGCCTCCTCTGCTGCCATTTACCGCAAATCCTCAGCAGCATACCTAGGCCTCTCTCGCTCTATATCAATTGCAGCTTTGGCATGTACAGAATGCTTCTGCCAGACAAGGGCACTGAGGCCACGCTTGGAACTGAAGGCTCTCTCACAGTGGGCACACTGTTGGACATATCTAGGGGCATTGGAAGAGGAATAAGGATAGGAAGAAGAGGACGAAAAAGAGGGAGAGGAAGACCGACGCCCATGCCTGGGGCATCCCTGGGCCCTTAGAACCCCACATGCGGGCAGGTGGGGGTTATGAGGCTCGTGTCGATTATTTTCCATAACGGGGGAAGCGTGTAAAAGGGACAGGAGGCCCATTGACATGAGCCTCCCCCTCATCGCCAGCGGGTCATTCTGCAACCCTCTGGTAAACCAGAGGGGGCCTGGTTTGAACGACAGGGACGTATGACCTTGACTTGGGTAGGGATATGGAGGCGCTCCGAAGAGATAAAAACACCTACAGTTACCCTCCCCCCCCCCCCCCCCCCCCCCCACACACACACACACGTTTGCACACACACTCTCAAACAAACAATGGTGATTGACTATATATAGCCATGTAGAAGCGCGATTTTTCTAAAGATAGGTAGTTTTAGAACAAATCGCGGTTCTTTTTTCTTCATCAGTTCTAATCCAAGAACGGAATAAGATATCGCGATTCTGGTTTCACCATCGTGTTTAGCACTAAAACATCTTTGAAATGAGGTGTCACTCCGCAAAAAATGGGATCCCCCCCCCCCCTTGAATAGTCAAAAACTTTTGGATTTTTTCTTTCTTTTGATTTTCATTTGCTCAAAATTAGTTATCAACCACTCCAAAAACGCTCTCCATGTTGCACTTCGATGTATCAAATATTGGGGCGAAGAGGGGGGGGGGGGGGGGGGTTACATTTGGGACACCCTGTATAACACCGTTCAGTTCGTATGGAATCTTGAGAGAATTTCGAACTACCAAATGTCGAGAAAAAAAAAAGACGACCCTTCTCTTGAAAAGTTTGCAAAAATGGCTGTCCAAAGGCGATTTCATGAATTTTCAAATTAGTTTTAGCTCAAAAAGAGTCGAATGACATTAGTGGGAGTAGAGGCTTCCTTATAACTATTAGTTATATTATGTCATGGTAAGGCGGAAATATTACTGAAATTTATAGTTTTTTCGGCATTGAAAAAAAAAAAAAAAAAAAAAAAAAAAAAAAAAGGCTTGAGACTCTAAGCATTATTTTTGAGCATTTCCTGTTATTTTGAGCACACAAATAAGGCCGGAACGAAATATTTCATTCCGGGCCGGAACAGAGGAACAAAAAATAAAGTTCCGGACTGGAACTTTATTGCCATGGTATGGATTTTGACGGAGATGATACGAAGAAACTCTTACAGGATGGCTCTACGACGGAAGACATAATAGAAGTTACAATTCCAAGTCACAATTCCAAGTCGACCCCTGGATCAAACCCGCCACCTTATTTACACCTGTTGTTGGTCTATTGTGAATCTGTTTCCAATTCTGAAGTTTAGTCTATGCTGTTGACTAAACGAAATACACAACTACTTATACACAACTTTTGTAATAGGTACCTAGTTAAGAGTCATATTATTACTGGGTATACCAGAATATCAGGCAATTATAATATATTAGAATACCTATATTAAATAGGATTGTGCATGAGAACGTCCGCAGTTTTCAATTAAAATAGGAAAAAATTACTAAACAGTAAGCAAACACCAAAATGATAACGATTGATTATTGTGATTATACACCCTTAACTTTTATTGTAACACATTTTTATACACTAATTCAAGAAATGGGGTAAACAAATAGTAAATCGTTAATAGAAATCTGCTCAAGAGGTCAATCTGCATGATTGTGATTTTACCCAATAATTCACTAATGGATTGATTTATTGACAACTAAAGCTTTGTATTTGGACTTCAAAACCAATCGAGTGGCAAAAATGCAGCAAAGGAAAGACTGCAAAGCTGAAGAAAGCTAGATTTAAAATTAAGGAGATAATGAAATAATTGAAGAAACTAACCCGTGGTATTTTTGTTACATCCATGACTCAAGGTATTACGAAGCTCGTCATGCAATTTGTTGCACGTATCTACTGATTATATTGTGTGAGATAATGTTACTTTTCACAATTATTACCACCATCGACTATTTTCACAAGAAACTTCCAATTGTTTTATAACGAATTACAGCGTATCTTTTAAAAGTATGACATTTGTGCATCTATCTAGTGTTGCTTTTCTATTGATAACAGTGCTCCAAAGGTAACGGCAGTAACAATAATATAACCAGAATCCTCCAGCTGTTTTTACCATGGAAATTCCATGAAACACACATGGAGCAGTCTTCTTCCTAGAACAATATAAGTAGATATTTAAAAATCACTTCCTAGCAAATCCAGGAGTGGCCAGTTTGGACGTTTTGGCAACATTGAAAAAATCAATATAAATTCGTCGCTAAAGTACGATCATGACAACTCAATTTTTGGCCATATCGAGGTTTACCTATAGCTTTTTCAAATTGAATTCGTCCTTTTTCAAAATGAATTCGTCCTTTTCAAAATGAATTCGCCCTTTTACAAAACAAATTCGTCGTGTTACAAAACGAATTTGTCATTTACAAAATGAAGTCGTTCTTCAAAATGACGGACCAAATCTTGAAGGCGACCCGAAAATGATATGCAGATACCTTTTCCTTTTTCGGAGAACAATAATTTATTGCATTGGTTAGCATAGTTGATAAAGATGTAATTGAATAAATTTACAACGTTTACAAGGAATTGACACGAGAAATTCGCAAAAAGTTTGCAAGAAATTCATACACAGCCACGAATTTTGGATTTTTGGTTTATTATTTTCAATAATGAACCTTTGTAACCGACCAAGAAAAAAAAAGTAACCCCCCTCAAATTTGTTAGTTTACGTTTAAAGATGCATAGAATCTTTAAAACCACCGTACGTTGTCCAAAGCTTTTCTCCAAAACTACTGGACCAAAGTTTATAAAATTTGGCATCATCAATTTGGTATCTTACATTTGCAGGGGATGTAGCAGTAACATCGGCATCAATTTTGATCAACTATAAAGGGTAGTAATCAAGGGCTAAAATATTGAAAAATCGAGATCTCGAAAACTTTTAAGGTAACGCAGCTGATTTGCCAATTGACAGCACTGCATCATCACAGCTTATGAAAGAAAGTTTAGGTGTGTTAATTTCTCTTCAGAAGGCGTCTACATCTATGCAGACACATTCGATACCTACCTACCTAATGATTCATTTAATAATATAGAAAGGTGTTCTGCGTAGAAGAGCTATACAATACAGAAATAATAAACCTCTGTGTAATAATTCGCAGCGTTTTTTTTCTTCTCATCATTGCAGAGGCTGCACTGACGCTGCTCTGGGCATGAGGAAAAGCATATGCATTACAAAGTTGGTACTTACAGTAATTTGTATCAGATGTGCGTACATGGTAGGGGAGAAGATTTTCGCGCACTTGCCAAAAGATTGCATTCCGACAGCCACCGTTTTCCGGAGCCCCAGACACTGCTGTTACTAAGATACCTTCAAGATTTGGTCCCTCTTTATGAAGAACGAATTCATTTTTTAAAAAGACGAATTCAATTTGAAAATACTCTAAATACCAACATCGTTTTTTATTCAAATTTTCATGCTGAATCGATTCGTGTGCTAAGTTTCGTGAAAAACTTGATAGGGACGCTGCTATCGCCACTTTTGGTATTGGCGATTTCAATAATTAAGGATGTGAACTCTAGCGGCAAAAAAATGAACCCTTGTAAGCCGGATCACCCGGAATAGCAGCTTGCCAGATTACCTGAGTTTGTTAATCAATATCCCTTTGGTCACTACTTCTCTAATCTTCCCAAAAGAGAAAAACGAAATGTTTGAATAACTAGGAAATCAGTTTGTATCAAAAGAACAAGTAGACCTACGATGTGCTTGGGAAAGGGCGTTGAAAATGGGCAAAAAGTGTGAAATCATAATAAGCGCATTATTGTCTGGTACTTACTTATCATTAATAATAAATTATCAGCTTAGTCGTAGTTGTTTACATCCCTTCTCCTTGTACCTATTTTCAGGCTTGTATGATACAAATTTTCCCATGTTTGGTTGTTCACTAAACTAAACTTGACAATGCTACTGAAAGGCGCATTGTAGGTAAATCCTAATAATAATTAAATGATCATTGTTAATATATCGCAACCATGAAGACCTAAAGGGAGCCGTTATTGAAATGAAATCAAGCTTGCTACGTGCAATGTAGCAATACACCTGCACTGTAGTAGGTATTACACCTTTTTAGTTCTTCGGTCTACTCTTGCATGTTGGAGATTCCAACTAATGGAAATTAACTAGGTTGTTGGAATTCCAAAAATCGGCTGTGTAGTGCTAATCACTAGATATCAAGAGCTTCGTTCTCAGTGTGCGTTCTGCCAGTTCAGAACAGCTCTGGGCAAGCGTAGCAGAGTTTTATCGTTTGCAGTGCCAGAACACCCTGTTCCAGAATGCAGAGTTCGGCCTTTGTAGTGTTTTGCAAACCCTGTTCCAAACGGTTCTGACAGTCCCCAATTTCTTTCAGAACTTTCAGAACTCAAATGGAAGGACGTAGTTAACGCATGTGCATTTCACAATTTTTCAGAGCTCGTGGAGTAAACATTACGCTCTCTTCGGCTTTGGTTGCAGCATGTTCCCTGTAAAATTTTGCTTTGTTCTGTTGTTCGCTGTTCATCTTTTGAATTTCATCATCGAAATGTCAAGTAGTAGCTCATCAAGTTTGGAAAGCGATAGTTTCGACGATAGTGGTGAAGTTTCATGGTTTGTAGACGATGAGGACAAGATAGAAGTTGTAGTTGGCTCTCGTCTACATCAAAGAAACTCGAATTTTTTCGATGAAATTGTGCCAAGATTCGACGACCAAGAATTCGTTTACCATTTTAGAATAAGCTGTAGGCTCGCCGAGGAGTTAGCCCACCTTTATCAGGCCAGCACCCTCTACCATTACCGTTCTGAAATGATTTGCAGTGCAGAACGCGGTTCCACAAGTTCCAGAACGCCCGGGGATTTTTGTCCCAGTTCTGACGAGTTCGAGAACTGTCAGAATGCGCACTGAGAATGAAGCTATAGAGGAAAGTTGGTGATACCTACCCGTCCTTCCACCCTGTTATTCAACTGGTGTCTGTAGCTAGTAGGAAGACAAAAAATACAAACCCCAAAAACTTTGATACCCGGAGAAAACTAGTACAAAAAGGGCACACTTTCGTGGAATGACCCTTGTGTGGTTAGGGTTAATGGCACAAATTAAAAGGACTTTCTAGGAATGCAGTCACTGCCAAAATCATTTGAAGAGGTAGACTGAAGGGACTTATCAACTTCAAAGGATTCAACATCATGAAATGCGAATGTATGAGGAATCTCCACTTGCGAATGTAGGAGGAACATCATCTGCGGATCCTGCATGGGGCCCTTGCGGGTGTTGTTCATCTCATACAGCGTCTGTTTAATGCAGTCTCTCGGCCTGTACTCATATCTGTATACCATGCACTCTTTGAGTCTTGCTGCAATTATGGAGTGATTTTATGGGGAAACTCGTCTAGCAGCCATTTGGGCTCTGTCAGGATCTGCCCCCAGGACCTCTTGTTGACCACTCTTCCGCCACCTTGGTTTGCTGACCCTGCATGCCTTATAGGTATGCCCTTGTCCTTCTTGACCGCATGAGCACCTACTCTGCGAACCTTCCCAACCAGGGTGATCAGCATGGCTACTGCACCTGTCAGCGTGATCTGCTTCAGGTTCCCAAGTACCGTCTCGCAGTGAGCAAAATGAGGAATCGTGATTCGAATGGTGTAAGGATTTTCAATCTGCTGCCACCCCATGTAAGGAAGCTACCCAACACGGCTTTTCGAAAACACCTGAAAGCCTGGCTTATTGATAAAGCACCTAATAATATTAAGGAGATCCTCGGTGCTATAAAGGACATGCAATAGACTTATCGATGGACATCTATAATGTTTACCTACCATGTTTTTTATTTTTACTCTATTCTCACTCTTTTGTTTCTCCTGTTTTCTGATTCTTTTTTTATTTTTGACGTTTGCTTTATTCTATGTTTTTATATGCTGGCAAATAAATTTGTTGATTGATTGATTCTTAAGTTGAAAAAATTTCCGTCGAAACACCTTTTCTAACATCCGAAAATACCGTTAACATCATCTGTAGTTCATCCAACCAAGGTCTCTGATTCCCTTTTCTTTCGGTGTTACCATAGAAAACTCATACTAACGATCTAATACTAACACATCGCCACTTGAACAAACTTAGTGATTCCTAGTCTGGCATTACTGTAGCCAACAAAATAAAAAGGAAGAAGAATAATAAACATCGTTAAGATCATTATCAGTTGTTATCACTGCTACTTGTTGCTCTTGTGCATCCCGAATGGCAAATTCGACTAATAATGAGGGTCTGAATCATTCGTTGGTCAACCCATTTTTCTCGGTTATATTTTAATCATTTACTCCATGTTTATTTTGTGTTTTTCTTCAGTTACGTTTCTTATACAGTAAGAGTATGTGTCTGTCCAATCTGTTGATATTCTTAGTGTGTTTAAGTGTTGTCAAACCGGAATTGAATTGCCAAGAAGGGTCGTACTTATCGAACGAAGTACTTGGAGAGTGTTTTAAGAAACTTACCTCAATGTACAGCCATTTAGCCAAATTACATTCCATCGGGAATTCAGTAGAGGGTAGAGATATATGGGCGCTAGAGGTGTCTAGTGATGTGGCCAATCGTACACTCATGAAGCCCATGTTCAAATACGTAGCGAACATACACGGCGATGAAACTGTGGGCCGTGAGCTCCTCTATCGACTTGCGTGGAAGCTCGTCAAAAATTATGGGGATGACCATGAAATCACTGAATTACTCAAAACTACGGACGTATTTTTGGTCCCATCTTTGAATCCTGATGGTTTCGCCGCTTCTCAGGTAAGCTTCATCATTGGTTCTTGAGTCAGTAATAATTATCTTTAATGATACCAAACGAGTAGGCTATCTATCAGTTGATTTCTTGATGTTTCACAGATCATGCCACGAGTGTTTAAACATTCATATAATCAGTATGTTTAGGCTAACTGTGCTGGTCCTCCACAAATTTCAAAACAAAATTTATTCATTTCAAACCTTTTTTTTTTTTTTTTAAATATGATTTGGAATCGTTAGACTCCCCTCATCTTCGTCGCTGAGATTTGAAACAACAAACTATTTATATTAATTAATTGTGGTTAAGACAATTAATACTGGGTTATAAAGACATTTTTCATCAGTTTTGTTTTGCGAATGTTGTAGTAATATAAAGTTTCAATTCAACTAAATAGTCCCAATAATCATGCCTGCCTGCGCGATTATTGGTTGTAGCCAACAATGCCAAACTAATGATGAACGTGTTTCTATTTGGACTACGTGCCAACTATTATAGTTAACCAGTGTCCGAAAACTAAAGAACTTCATTCAAGTTTTGAGAATGAATAACCTGAAAAATTGAGATTCCTCACATGAATGTACTGCGATGTACACAGCCACTGCAGTTTCATCAGTTAGGTACTTTTATACGTTCGTGTTACAATAATTGAGAAGCTTCACTTGGTTTACTTAATGAATAAAAGGATATATTTAATAGTCAAAATTAACATTTACGTGCCTTTCGGAGGAATCCGTCGTCACTGGCAAGTCGAGTACCGGGGCGAGCGCTTTCGATGCAGATATCATCATCAGGCCGTCGAAATAGTACCTACTCAACAGTTTCGACGGCCTGATGATGATGTCTTTGCGTCGAAAGGTACTCGACTTGCTGATGAAGGATTCCTCCGAAAAGCACGTAAATTATAATTTTACTATTACTACTAGCGGTATTTACCCTTTAGATTTATTACCAGATTTGATAGTTTGTTGAAGTAAACTTAGGGCCGGTTCATCAATCGCATTTGCTAGCCCGATTTGTTTATCCCGTTTAGCCCGATTGTTTAAAGGGAATGTTTATTCTTATGCTGATGACACTTGTATAGTTGTTTCTTCGGACTCATGGACGAGCAGTAAAACCAAGGCTGAAAAATGCATGATACAAATTCAAGAACATTTGAACCAAAATTTACTGTTATTAAACCTTCAAAAGACTCCGTTCATGTGTTTCTCTACTAATAAAAGAGGATTACCAAATGAAGAATTTACTCTTCATTACCATCTTGACCACTGTAGTCGCCTAAATGACCTATCTTGCAATTGTCCCCCCATGACAAGAACCACAACTACGAACTATTTGGGAGTTTTGATGGATGACCGCCTTAAATGGTCAGAACATATTTCAAACCTTGCGAAAAAATTAAGAAATACTTCTTTAATTTATTATCGACTTAAAAATATTCTCACCATAAAAACCCTACGAGTGGTGTACATGGCGCTCGCACACTCCCATCTAAGCAATAATTGCCTGGGGTTCAGCTCTGAATTGTCACTTGCGCTCACTTCAAATAGCCCAAAAACTGCTACTGAAAATATCCAAACTTCAATATAAAAGAGACTTGATTCATCCATTTCCCAAATTTTTCGACTACAAACAATAAAATTTTACTTAAAGAGACCCGAACTGCTGACGAAAGTAACCACCCGGACAAATCCTCGCCGCCCCATGAAATTTGAAATACCCTACAGACGTACCCAAGTTGGCCAAAACCACATTTCATCTCTTGGTCCACGATTTTTAAATAAACTACCTGATGACGTGATGAGCAATCACTCATCCAAGATTGGACAAATTAAAAAACTAAAAACATGGAACTTAATGCACTAAATACACTACCTGATGACGTGATGAGCAATCACCAAGATTGGACAAATTAAAAAACTAAAAACATTGAACTTAATGCACTTATGGTTGTGATGTTGAGTGTTTTTAGAGTACTATAGTGCCTGCCTCAAGCTGTTTTGTATACCTATATATGTACATGTAGTAGTGCTAAAGAATAGAATGTATTCAACTGCTCTGTGAGAAGTTCTACCCCATTGAAAATACCCACACACAGGCACCTGCCTATGTGGGATTTCAGAAAGATTTGACAATTATAGTTCTATTTTCTTTTGTTCACATACATATTTTCAAGCACTGTTCCGTTATTGTTATTATTTTCTGAAATAAAAATACATTCTAAACTGAAAATCTGAATCTGATTAAAGTCGGACTGAGTCAAATCTCTGACTATCTTCGACATACCTGTTAATCAGTTCTGTTTCACTGCTCAGTTATCCGATAATCGCTGTTTATTTTAACCGAGCGCCTGGGGTTTAGTTTCGATTTTAGCTGCTCAGTTAAATGGGTACTAATGGAATCATTCGCCACAGTTTATTGTAATAAACTTATATCCCACATCGTTTATGTTTATTTTCTTCGTGTTGGAAAATTATAGACTCTTAATTCTAACTAGGAATTAGAAGATTCTGATTGCTCAGATGAAAAAATCATGTCCTTTCTCGCTTGGTTAAGAGTGAGGACTAGTCCAGATTTGTTCTTGGTAGAGGACAATGTGGATTTCCTTTTTTCATTACACGGTTTGATTTAATGAAAGGTACCTATATTATTTGTTCTGTTATGGAAAATTAAAAATGGGTTCCACGTACCCACCTTACCAGTGTGCTGTCGTTCTGTGAAGGTATACAAGGAGGTAGGTACTTACGCACTTACCACTTTCCCATCGCCTCGAATGCCAATAAGGAAGCTTTGTTGTTAGCCTAAAAAAAAAAAAAAAACATTTTCTGGAACTGCTGAAAGGTTTAGGAAGCATTGAAGGGGGGAGGGATGTATGAAGGGTGAAAAAAATAAAATAAAATAAATAAAGTGTACGCCAAATTATTTAATACAAATGTTGGGAAAGTAAAGTGAAGCATTACATTGAACGTCATGAGTTCGTTTTGAGGCTGATAGCTGGTATGTCGTTCATCATTTGGAAAAAAAAAAAAAAAAAAAAATCACTATTAATTAATATAATGTTGCAAAAGAAAGGGGTTACCTGTGGGAGAAAATGCACCTAAAAGTTGAGGTCTAGCAGTTGATATGGAATCAACTAAATACTGCACAGTGTTCCAACCTAATCACGTGGGAATATTTTGCTGTTGTTATTGCACTTCTGTTTTCCTCTTAGTAAATTTTGATTAGTTAGTCAGCAGTCATTTCAAGATTGATAAATGGTATCTGAAAGCCCAACACATTTTAACCTCCGACTAATTGCAATCAGAGATTTGACTGAGCATTGATAAACCAGCCCTAAGAATGCAACTATTTAGGTAGGGACGTACCTACCAGATTCTATAATAAAATAATTTTGCCTAGAATATGCTGTTTCAAAGTTATTCGGAAAAAAAAAAAAAATCCGCACATCCCTTTATGGCAGCTGGTAATTGAACTATGTAGACCTTCTTGCACATTTGAATCACCCTTTGAGATCAGGAAATCTAGTGGACATGGCTCAAGGGTGCCTGTTAGGTTACATCCAGCTTCACTGGGGTTATATACAGTGGGATTTACACAGCCTGGTTATTACTGTATTTATTGTATGCATGTTATAATATTGATGTAGACAGGATCAAAAATCGTATCAGTGTACCTTTTACCTCTGTTTAGTTTAGGAATTTAGTTTGATAGCCAGGGGAGGAAATCCATTACATCTCTATCTCAGCTGCTCGAGATGGATCATTGGGTCTCAACAAAGAATAAGAATGAGAAAGAAATGGTGTAGTACCCAGGTGTCATAAATTCCTGCCTCTAGTGATAAGAACTCTTACTTCATAAGAAAACCTGACACCTCCATCCTGGACAAACTCATTGAGTGTGGCTATCACGAGAGGGGGTAACAGAACTTGCTGAACCCCCAAGAAAGAGTGTAAGCGATCCTACGAACTGCCAAACCTCAATAAGATATGACAAGATGGCACTAGTCCATAATGGTCCTATAAACGATTTTAATGTCTCTGACCCCTCCATATCCATGTGGTCAAGAAGTTGACAGCCTTCAGTGCATATTTTAAGAAGTTCCATCAATTTGAACATTTGATCCAAATCTTAATATAATTCCCAGTGCGTCTGTCTAGAATTTGAGTTCACAATTTATCGAGGTATTCAAAGTATATTGACTACTATCATACTTCATATTAGCATCAGGACAGCAATAATATTTTTCGTTTGCTAAGCCACCTTTTTCTTGTGGTGAAAATTATTCAAGCTTGAGGTTTTAGCTAAGAGTTAATGTTGGGCATTGGTGGCTCGATCTACTTTGACAAATCTTGGACACGTATATATGTGCTAACTATTTACAGGAGGGAACCTGTGAGTCATTAGAAGTGAAAGGAAAGAAATCGTATCTGATTGGAAGATCTAATGCGCATGGAGTGGATTTGAACAGGAATTTTCCTGAACGACTCATGAGACATGAAGATGATATATTTCATGGGCGAGAAATAGAAACAGTTTATATTATGAAGTGGATTATAGCCAATCCCTTTGTACTGTCTGCTAGTCTACATGGAGGTTCAGTTGTTGCAAGTTACCCCTACGATTCAGGGTAAGTACATGAAACATACTTAGCTTCTATTTTCATCAACATGGCTTTCTTATCTGTCTATTAATCTGACTTTAACGACAAAAAGTTCATTGATGATTTATTCGATTTGTGAATTTTTCTTTTCTTGAAAGTTAATATATATTTTCACAAATTTTCTTGAAGAAATTAATTCACAAATCATGACAAATGCCAAGTTCTATGTAATAAACACTGTGGAATCTAGAACAAAAAAATGTCAGCCTTATTTTTATGAGGCATTTAAAGATCGAAATTGAAAAATTGTTCTAAATTAATCATGTGTGGATCAAGATAATCATTCTATTTCAATGAAGTTATTTTCTCGTCCATCATTATCTAGGTACATATTGTTTCATTGCATTATAACCATTGTGAAAAACGGACAATTAGCTTACTATCTTCTAAGGTACTGGGAAACTAAAAATCCTTTCATTTTAACACTACTATATGATATCTGGGGAAACTAAAAGGAAACAAATTCTTTCATTAGGTCATGCTGCAATTGGGGTATAGGGAAAATGAAAGAAATGATTTGTTTGTTTGGTCATGCTCCAACTCACAGGAAAGTGGAGGGTACTAAAACACTCTCAGGTAATGCTGCAATTAGGAATGTTGAAAACTTCAAACGAATAAATTCTTTCACTGGCTCATGCTGCAATCTGGGTTGTTGGGAAAATAAAATCCTGCTATTAGTTCATGACAATCAGGGGCGTTGAGAAAGTAAAAAAATCATTCATTAGGTCATGCTGCAATGAAATATGTAGGCAAGATAAAAGGGAAGAATTAACTCATTAGGTCATGTATAATGTGCAATTATTTGCTCAGGTCCAACACAATGGTGTTAAAATAGTGAAAGGAAAATTTCTTTTGAATATCGTATGCGTTCATCCGGAGTGTTGTTGATATAATAGAATGTATGAATTAGCTTGTTGGTTAAAAACCACTGTGGAGTGTGGAAAATGGACACTAGATTTGCTATGGGTAGAGAAGCTCTAGCAATCGTTTTTGGAGTAGATCACTTTTACAATAAATTATTTATGCGATCGACAGTTTACGTTGGTTACAGACAATCAAGCTCTAACCAAAATCTTTGATCCTAGAACTCTGATTGCCGAAAATGACATCAACCCGACTTCGCCATTATGCATCCTTTTTGGCTGGTTTTGATTATGATGTTGTATTCAGGAAAGGTGAAGAAAATGTCAATGTTGACTGTTTGTCGAGAGCCCCGATTAAACAGGAAAGATTCTCATCAGAGATGACAATAAATCAGGAGATACATTCCGTTTGCATATCAACCATTTCCCAACTATCAAATCTTATTTTGACACTGGAAAATATAAAATAGGATACCAACAATGATAGAGAACTCGTAGAAATAATGGAACAATTACAAACAACGGCAACGGAAAGGGAACGAGGGGAATTTATTCAAAGAAAGAAGAATTGTAATACTGAAAACACTCCAAGGTGAAGAATTGGAAGAGCTACATGCTTCTCATATTGGTGTAACTAAAATGAAACAGTTATCAAGAAGGTATTGCTCGTGGACTACCATCAATGGGGACATTGAGAAACTAGTGAAAGCCTGTGAGGAGTGTTCAAAAGTTAGACATAATCAATCCACCAGTGGCTCCATCACATCACTGGGATCCACCCTCAAAGAACTGAGATCGTGTTCATATCGATCGCATTGGGCCAATTCAAGGATTGAATTACCTATTCATGGTGGGTACCAAATCGTGCTGGGCAGAAAGAGAAGCCCCAAATTCAGCCATTACAATAGAACTGTTAAACGAAATTTTTTCAAGTCATGGTTACCCACTGGCAATGTGTCTGATAATGCATCGATATTCACCAGTGATTAGTTTCAGACATATTGTCGCATTCATGGCATAAGACAAAAATTTATAGCTACAGGCCATCTAGCTACTAAGGATTTAGCAGAGCGTAATATTCAAACCCTCAAAGCTCGATTAAAAGCTATGACTGATAAAAACATCCAGATGAGACAGAAAATTAAAAAGATCCTTTTGTGATACCAAGCAATGGCAAATGGGGTATCACCAGCCGAAATGTTTTTCCAACCAGCGAATCAGGATAAATTTGGGTACAATGCTACCTATTTGTGAAGCATTCTAATCCCAAGACGTCCTTCCACATGAAAAAATTCAATTCAGTAGGTTTTACTGAAGGTTTTGACAATAGATCGCAGCACTTTAATGATAAAATGAACCCATTGGGAAGGAATATGAGAAACCTTTCTGTGACTGGTTACTACTTGAACTTCAACTTTTTACCATTATTTTCTCACTGCTCACTGATAACTCTTGTCCTCGTGTTGTTTTCGTGTGCGGTATCCATTGTACCAAGTTTTCTGTGTTTAGTAATTGTGCTTTTTCAGTTCGTAAGTGGTTTTTTCGTCATGAACGATGAACAAATTGAAAGATTGTTGCTTCAAATGGAAGAGCAAGACGACCAGATATATTTTTGTTCTGGGGAAATGATTACAATAAAAAAAAAAAAAAAATAATAATAATAATAATAGGTAATCTGTGCTTTTATTTGATGAATATGTCTTCAAACGTGATGTACCGTTTTTAGGTGACCTATTGCAAAAAGCTTATCGTCCTTGAAAGATATAATGGCGTGTAATGGGTCGTCCTGTAAGGCACTTAATGTGCGTCTACCCAGGGACACTTCTCTTCATAGAGCGATAGCTGAGTGCTCACGAGAGAAGTATAGACACCTCCTAGAGTAGTTGCGAGAGCATCACGAGAATACTCTAACCCTCTCGCGTTCCTCTAACTCCCTCGACGTGTGGACATGTGGTCAAGCAGTGTCGGAGGGCAGTGAAACAAGTTACTAGAACGCGATGGTGATTTCAGGTTGACAGTGGACGAAAGATGTAACGGACTGCTTCATCAGCCGGCGGGAAGCTTTTCCTGAATTGTGGGATGTTTCATACGATATGCGCAAAATTATGCTGAAGAATTTACTTAAATCTTATTAAAATGTGCTGATAAATCAATAACTGCAAAAAAGCTAAAAATCCAAAATCACTTTTTGACTAGGATTTTATTATTTAGATTGTTTTTTTTTCCCCTCCATAAAAGTTATAGTTAAAAATTTCTTAGCTCTCAAAAAGCTACTTCGAAACAATTAAATATATAATACCATCGTTTGCCTAAATTTTACGAATGCGCTGCATGACTGGAACTTTTTTCCCGTTATTGATAGATGTAATTTCAGTTAATCGATTGAGACCATCCATAGGTTCATCCGTTCGCTTTCCTCAAAGACTACTAGACGACTGGCAGGAAAAAAGTATGTCAACATGAGTGGGAAAGTAGACACGTGTAATTACAATGAAAAGTTGATAAATTTACTGCTCTATGTATAAACATACATCAAATTTCGAGTAGTATGTACTGTTTTTCAGCTGTTATATAATAATACCTCAGCTTTAGTTCACTTGGAATATAGTTTTATACATTTATTTTATTACATTCATTTATTGGAATATAGTTAGATACAACTTCTCAATGAAGAATCATGTAAATTGAGAACTCTTGCTCAGCAGCTCCTGAAATGTTAGATGTTCGTATAGATCTTTGGATTGCTTGCTGTCAGCTCAGGAAGTACACAAAACACACCAAATTGTTTTTGCTGCAGAATCCATTCTTCCACACGAAGACGTTGTTTATTCCTTCTTTCAGGTTTCCTCTTGATAATTAGTGCAATCTCGAGTGCCGCGCCAACGATATTCAACTTTATGAAATCATAGTGACAGTCAGAATGAGACTGAAGGAAGTGACACCTTGTAGACAGACGTGACACTGCTCTCGCAATCACCTCTGCAAGAGTGCTCTCAGAAACTTACTCTAGCTCTTTCAGATCTCATGGTGTAGACACAGCTGACACTGCTCTACGCAATCATTGTCGCTCTAGCTCTCCCCGTGTGGACGCACCTTTAAAGTTGGGGAGAGAGTCCAAGCTCATTTCTTCATGAACAACCATCCAACATGTAAATTTGGTACAGCATCAACCAATTGAGGAGGTCACAAGTGCAGAAGGAAGAGTCCAACAGCAAAACCATAAACCATCCCAAAACATCAAATGAAGTTGAGTTTGACCCATTTCAACATGACAGAACAACTGCTGAATCAACTCAAGATACCACCAATCTCCAAGGATTATCATCTATGGAGGATCATCATAAACTCCGAGATCTTCATGACTCCCAACTCCTGTGTGATGACCAGCCGGAGATCAATGTTCAAGATCTGTTCCTGAGGAGATATACGCGCATCAGAAGACCACCATTGTACTTAAACAACTATATTCGGTTCTGATAGTCTACATTTGAAGAAAATAATAGTTCATTTTGCGATTTGTATGGGGGGGATATTATGACCCGTTGTTATTGATACATTTGCATGTTTTGGATACAATTTTTTCAGTGTATGAAGTCTTTTCGTTCATCAATTTTCAACAGAATATACTTTCTTATCTATACGTTAAAGTGTCAGCTCGATTAGAAGTACGAAACACCGCAATTACTAAATTATGTTATGTTAAATTCCGCTAAGAAAGCAGTTACCTTCCTAAAATTAAGGGTATTTGAGTTGTAATGTCAGGGAATTGAACTCGGTCATACCCAGATTATGAAAGGAAATTTAATAATCGAGATGGTTTTCGTTTTAGTGTAACCGATGAAACATACAGCAAAACACCTGATGACGATGTATTCCAACAACTGTCTCACACATATGCCGACAATCACAAATATATGCACAACGGAAATGTTTGCAAAGATGATGATTTTACGAAAAATAGAGGGATTACCAATGGGAATCAGTGGTATCGGGTAACTGGTGAGTCAAATTTATGTTGACTTTGAAGATTAACTAAGAGAATATATTCAATGAAATGAAAGTATCACAATGGGACCCTAAATGTTGGATTCGACTTTTTAGGAAAAGTTCGTTCTTAAAAATTCATTATGGGACTCCATTAATTTTAACAATTTTTTGTAGACAGGGTGTTGCACGAGTTATGCAACACTCTTCTTGTGGAACAGTGAGATGCACAAAATGAGCAGCCCCCACCTTTAATAACTGAATCAGATTTTTGAGGGACTTAAGAGACGGGGAACCATCTATCAATTCCTTCAAACAATTGAAACAGAAAATCATTATACAATGTGTAATCATACAATTATGTCATCAAGTATCTTTAAAACTGTTACTTTTTCATTGAAGGTGGTATGCAAGATTTCAACTACATACATTCGAACTGCTTTGAGATAACCCTTGAACTCAGTTGTTGTAAATACCCAAACAGAACTGTACTGGATGCAGAATGGGATAATAATCATCGAAGTTTAATGCGGTTTATGAAGAATGTTCATATGGGGGTGAAAGGTAAGCCTCTTCTATATTGCTGCACATTTTGATTTACAAATGTAGAGTTGTCTCTTTGATTTCCATCCTTAAATTGAGTTCTGTTTATATAATGAGTCATGCTTACTTCATAGAACTCCATATTGGATCAATTAATATGGTATTTTTCTAGTCATGGTCTGTTAACTAAGCTTAATCTGTTAACGTAACTTTCTTCAAAATCAGTGATGCACGATGGCTGTAGAGGAAGCCAATATTGCCGATGTTTATAAGTACTTGTATATATCTCTGTCACAAATTATTCCTACATTTAAGTTTCTAAATAATAGGAAAAATGTAATAAATTGTATACTTTGGATTCATGAGAATCCCTCAATGCCAATAGCGAAGTTGCAGGCATTATAAGTACGAGTATAACTATTATGGAATCTATTTAAAAATAATGATGTAAACAATTTAACAAATTATCTCAAATATTCTCATTCTTTTAGGTCTGGTTTCATTGGAAGATGGAACTCCTGTGGCACAAGCTGCTATTGAGATTGTTGGAAATGATCACACTATATATACTACTGACAGAGGCGAATACTGGAGGCTCTTAACTCCGGGACAGTATACTATGAAGGTTTCGGCACCAAGGTATCTCTTCATGTCAAGCTACACTTTTAGATACATAATTGTGGAAATTTTTCATCATTTTCATGATTACAATAAATTGATAAATGCGATTGATATAATTCTGTTGGATTAGGTAGAGGAGGACCCTTTCACGACCAGTTATGAGTATACTCGCAAAACCCAATCACCCTCTGTTGCCCAAACGACAAGTATACACGCAAAAACCCAATCCCAGCAACAAGTTTACTTGCATAGTGTTTCCCACTATATTTCCGCAATTTATGTCTTCCCCTGCGATCTAGTGGCATACGATAGTGCATACCAAGGAGCTCATAGACTTCAGTAAAACAATATTTTGGTGTTACAGAAGTTGGGGAACTTTTTTTTTTTGCAATAGAAATTAAGGGTGAAAATTGTGACAAAAGTGCTAGTGTTTATGCATGTTTATTCTGTTTCATTGCGTGTTTTCCTTCAAAAATATGTTGGATAAACGAGTTTACAAGGACGAAGGGTTGTGAGAAATTGTTACCAACAATTTAAATGATGAAGAGTAAGACTGGAACTTTTATAATATTATCAAATCAATATTCTGTTTTAAATGAATTTTTTCCATGACCCAAAACTCAATTTAAAACCCTCAAACATGGTTATTTTTATAAAGCAGTGGGATGTGCACATATACAAGAGTATTCCCTTAAAATTTTAGCGTGGTTGGACCATTTTTGACAAAGCTAGAGCATTTTTAGTGGAGATCGGCAAATCTTTCGAGAAGACTGAAAAAAGTTGGTCCACAGCGATGTTGGGCTTGCAGAGCAGGCAGCATCATAAGTGCTCAGTCGTGAAAGGGTTAAGGCTTGGTGCAAATTGAACACAACCCACACAACCCACAGGAGGATCTAGCCCCTGCCCGGTATGTCCCATGATACCAGCGCTTCCTAGCGGTTATAATGAGAAACTTCTACCTCCCGCTCCGCATTTCCTACTGAGTGGTAAAGTACTGTGATTGTCTCAAGAAACAGTAGAGTCGTAGCTCATAGGTTAGGATAATGGTCTCGTGTGACGAAGGTTAAATTTTTCAAATCCGGATGACTGGTCATATTTTTTTTTTTTGCTCGTACAACTCCCGAAATACACTTCTAAAACGTCATTCTTACCAGCATGTCCAACTAATTTGAATTTTCACTAAGGGATTGACTACTTGATGTTATGTCTTTTTGAGATGCGAGCTTGCGAGCATCCAGACCACCAAACTGTACACATCATTCTGATCTACATGCCCAACTAATCTGCATTTTTACTAAGGGATTGACTACTTGATGTTATGTCTTTTTGAGATGCGAGCTTGCGAGCATCCAGACCACCAAACTATACACATTATTCTGATCTACATGCCCAACTAATCTTCATTTTTACTAAGGGATTGACTGGTTCGATGGGGATAAAAGTAAATAGTAGAGACAGAAGGAGTTTTGGTATCATGGGACATACCGGGCAGGGGTTAGATCCTCCTCAAACCACTGGGCCTGTGGGACAACCCCTGGCCATGGGCTGGTTCAGGGTCCCTCATATTGAACCCATGGAATCCCATGCATATGCATCCATATTCCATGATGTCCAGGACCACACCAATTGAGCTTCTCCTGAATATGGATTCAGAGACAGATACTGAGGAATTTATTGCTTTATATTCGTTGGTTAAAAGAAATAAAAGTCAAAGAAATTTGTATTTAGCTGGGAGAAGTACTTTCGAATGTTTTCAGAAGGTATTGGCAGTGTTCTCAAACAGAGTTATTGACTTAGCAGGAAGCAGTTTGAAGAATTAGATACGTAAACTAGGTGATAAAAATTGACATCACTGCAACAGAATGAGACGCCCTAAAACCTATCGAACGTGAATCAAACTCCTAATTTTCCTTTTTTTCCAAACTGAAAATAAATACGGAAAAATACGACCCACAATCACTGAGTGACCACCACAACCACCATGCATGGAAAGCAGTTGCATGGGTTCCATATAAGGTACTTAGAGCAAAACTATGTTTTACTTCCTCTCCCATGCGTGTGTTGGGTTAACTTTGTGGCGGGCCTAATATCAACACCAATATTGGTTTGCTTCTCATCACACATATTTCATTATTTCAATCTTAATTTATTCATAATTTTAGTTTATATTGAATCATATAGAAATTAAACTACTCTACGGAACTATCAACTTCTTCTATTTCATAATTAATCTCAATTTACCTTTTGGAAAGTATGAGAAGTAGGCTGTTAACTTATACAGCTATTGAATAACACAACTGTGTTCCACTATATTGCAAAGATAGTACTGAGAAAAATCTGTTCAGGCTTAGCCATCGTAGATCCGATTTCACCACTTTAGTTGTAAGACTACCTATTCATGCAGATGCATGTCTTTGCCTGGTAAAGGTATCAATCTGGGCAGTCACCTAACAATCTTCTACTCATCTCTACCATACTTCTATTCATTCAGTTTTACTCATTCTTTGCCAATGGTGTGATGGGTTAAAAATTATATTACAATCTTATTTGAAGATTGTTTACTTATGTAGGTAATTCAAGAATGTCATTCACCTGCTCAGAAGGAACAGCATGAAGGGAAAGGTCATAAAGGAAAAAAACGCTGAGCTGTGCTCCCCTTTATATGTGATACCCTCTTTTGGTGCAGGGAATCCTTCATTCAGTATTCCCCATATCCATAACTGTCACTTACAGGCTATAGCACAGTTTTGTTCATTTTTAATCTCAGATTGTGTAGAAATCCTGAGTTATGCAGGTTTAAGATTTGAATTTAGTCTGAAATGTGCTTAAAGTTTAAATACTTGAACCAAAACTAAGACAATTTCACATGATCGAGGGCCAAATTTGAACAATCAAAAATATTTAAATAGCTGCAGGTTCAAGTACCAGAAACGGTTTTTATCGTTCTTTTACAAGGGCTTGAGCCTTTCACAAGAAAAGATTGTCGCAAACCGACTGAATCTATTCCCTACCAATAACCAGTGGTACATGCATTTTTTACCATTGTTCACTGACCAATAGTTGAACTTCTCTATGAAGCAAGTTTTGAGTATAATTCAGTAGGTAACAGTGATATAGGAGTGTTGAATTGATACTCATTCTATTTAGCTGCGTATAGCTTAGACAATGTTTATCAAATATGAACTTGAACATTCAGAAATTTTTACACAAAGTGGTGCTGGAAAGTGTGTTTGAATTTCGTTTGAATGGGTTACAAAATATTTAGAAAAAGTTTGATTGCCTTAATCAAATGTTATTAATCAAATATTTCTGTTCATAAATGTTAACAACATTTTGTCATATGCATACTGCCATATGATTGGGACTTTTGTTATCAATTTTCTTGGCTATCTACATATTTTCATTTCATCATCTCAGTATCATCCTAGAATGTATGAGTAGGAGTATGACACCTAACATCACCATCTACTTACAGTAATACAAGAGTTAATCATTAAGTACATAATCTAAAATGGGAGGAAACAAAATCAATTACTTCTCACACGCAATGGTTTATTTCAGATGTGATAACGTAACACTGAACTTTTCAGTTAGCAATGAGTCTACTACTATACTCAATGTAACAATGAAATCGTCCCACGTATCTCAAGGTATGTTAGAATTATACTGATGCTTATAAATAAGGGAACAACATTTTAATGTATTACGTGCTGCCTTGGTGGAAATGTAATCCAAGTTCCCCATTCTTCTTCACAGTCTCAAGTCTGGCTTGTACGATCACCTTCCAATCAATAAAATTATTTTATGGTGGCTAAATTTTATCAGCCCTTCCTTTTTCTTCTTCCGATTATATGCCTAAGGCATTGATGAGTAGATAACATGTTGACAGACCAGTTCAAAGGGAAGCTCTGTGGGCGAATAACAGAGTACTATCTAGAGTACTAACTTATCAACATCCCCAAAATCAAAGAATAATTTTTTCACTTACTTTTAACAAGTTCAAACCCTTTCTAGACAAGCCATCGCTTCACTGTCCAGTAACACTTTGTGCTCCAGTCAACCACTTCATAATTTCGGTTGTTTTTAGCACCAGTTCACTCCTAATTTATTGTTCTCTTATGCAACCTTTATGTTTTGCCCATCATCTGAGACATCTTGGGTAAGAGGACTTTTTTAAAACATATTTCTTACATAAACATAGGATCAGAGGCCAATTACTGGTTTTGTTAAAGAAACTGTGAATGAACGGAGGCAGGAAACGTGATCAGGCAGGCACTGCTTGACAGCTAATTTTTCGTCTAGAAAAGGCATATTTGTTGTTCTCTGTTCCCCCATCAACCTACTTGTTACTTGTTTGACCTATATTTCATCTTTTCCAATATTTCATTACCCAACTGTGACTGCTACCTGAGTGAAATCAGTGATTTACTGTACCTCTATTTTCCTTTAAAATTTGTGTGTCATCTTATTTCTTCCTGGAAAAATAGTGAAATGTACTAGTTATTGATGAATTCATCTGTTTGCACGTCATAGATAAATGCATTTGTACTGCTGGCCGCTATTTTGTCAGGAGAATTCCTTTCTAGGTATATTGAACTACCATGGGGTAGCAGCTGTGCTTCATCATTCCGAGGCGTTAAAAATTCGATGTATTTAAGTATTCTATGTATCAGGCTGCACAGGCCTCAATTTTGAACCAATTGGTGTGGTTGTTTTTTGTTTGACACAAATAAGCTTTCCACATTTGTATTAGGGAAGAAAAGGGTCCAAAAGGTTTTTTTTTTTTGCTATTTTATATGGGAGGACTTAGAAATCTATCTTATGTATTGTGCACTAAGATGTGTGTGTGTGTGTGTGTGTGTGTGTGTATGTGGGGTAGGGAAACTGTTGGTGTTTTTATCTCTCCGGAGCTCCTTCATATCCCTACCCAAGTCATGGTCATACGTCCCCGTCGTGCAACTTGGGCACCCTCTGGTTTACCAGAGGGTGGCAGAATGACCCGCTGGCGCTTAGGGGGGAGGCTCATGTCAATGGGTCTCCCGACCCTTATTTTACCGTCTCCCCGTTATGGACACAAATACAAGAGAGCCTCATAACCCCCGCATGCCCATTGGCACGCGGGGTTCTAGGGGAGGCGCTCGGGGGCGCCCCAGGCAGGGGCGTCGGTCTTCCTCTCCCTCTTCTTCCTCCTCTTCTTCCTATCCTTCTTCCTCTTCCAATGCCCCTGGAGATGTCCATCAGTGTGCCCACTGTGAGAGAGCCTTCAGTTCCAAGCGTGGCCTCAGTGCCCACGTCTGGCAGAAGCATCCTGTACAGGCCAATGCTGCAATTGATATAGAGCGAGAGCGGCCCAGGTATGCTTCTGAGGATTTGCGGCATATGGCAGCAGAGGAGGTAGAGGCTGTACGTAATGGGGTATGCAATATTATTGCATTCTTGCGAACACGTTTTCCCATGCGCACGCTTTCTGCCATCCAATTTCTTCACCTGAGGCCCCACTATAAGCAGCTTGTCCAGGATGCAATCCTGGCAAATAGTAGTGGGGCCTCCCCCGCATCTCCGACAGGCGTGGGACAACAGCATCCTCCCCAGGGACCTCCGGTCTTCTTGAGGATTTGAAGATTGAAGTGTTGAGGCTCGGGGAGCAGGTATTGATGGTTATGAAAGGGCCTACCAGCCGGAACTGGCAAGGAGGGCTGTTGAGAGGCCTGTGGGCTTGGAAGACGAGGTCACGGCCTGTGTACAGACGATCTCCCCACAGGTTGGGGATGCGACCGTGGCGGGGCATCAGGGAGGACATCCTCCTGTGTCGGTGCCCTGTGGAGGTCACAAAGCAGCTAAGCAAGCAAGGAGGCGGGAATACCAGCGGGTCCAGAAGTTGTGGAGGAAGCATCCGTCTCCTGTAGCTGCGGAGGTACTGGAGGGAGCTGGGGATGAACAAGTTTTGCCCCCACTCCAGGAGTTTGTGGAATTTCGAGAGCCACTTTTGAGTGCTCCCAGCCACAACCCTGGTGTGCCGGTGGTACCCCCAGCTTCCACCAGGGATTCCTTACGTGGCATTATGTGCACGCCAGTGCTTCATGACGAGGCACATAAGTGCCGTGTCAAAAACTCCACGTCTGCCGAACCTGATGGTATTTCTGCCCGACGCTGGATTAAAGCCCCAAAAAGTGTCAAGCTGCTTATCCTCAACCTGTTACTTCTATCGGGAAGGCCCCCGAAAGCGTTGACCCGTGCCCGAACCATCTTCATCCCAAAGAAAGGAGGAAGTGGGCCTGGAGGCTACCGTCCGATTTCAATATCATCAGTAGTTTTCCGCCACTTTCAAAAGATTCTGGCATTTCGCTTTCAAGTGGCTGGTGTCATAGGTGACATCCAGAGAGCATTTCGGCCAGCGGATGGCACAGCGGAGAACCTAACAGTTCTCCAAACTGTCATTTCACTGGCCCGCATCAAGAAACGGCAGCTCCATCTTGCCGCTCTGGACGTCATAAGGCCTTTGACACAGTTAGCCACTTTGCCCTGACCGATTGTCTTTGTGGTGTCCTGCTCGTTTAATTGAGTATGCTACCTATCTGTACCAAAACCCAGCTCATCTGCTGAGTTCGCTGCTGCACTGCATGAGTCAGTAGATAGTAAAGAACTCCGACAATGCTCTGAATCCCCCATTTCTACCCAGTGGGTGGAATGGGCTTCAGAGGGCATTGGGGCCCTTAACTATCGCCATTTTCACGCCCTCTGGGTGGCTACGTTAGCCACCTCGGTGAGGTGTTCGAGGAGTAGTCGCAGGACAGTAGACACCCTTTGCCAAGCCTGTCGGGGTAAAAATGAGAATCTTTATCATGTGGTGCAGCAGTGTCCTTGTACTCATGGTGGACGCATTTTACGTCGTGATGCGGTTGCCAAGCAGATAGCAGGTGCTTTGTCATCTAGCGGTTGGGATGTGGAAAGGGAGAGACTTTACCACATGCCGAGTGACCGGGGCAAGAAGCCAGATATCGTTGCGATCAAGCCCGATGGGTCTGCCATAATCCTGGATGTCCACGTTGTCAGTGGTAGTGTGGACTTGGAGCAGACCTGTCGAGCTAAGAAAAGTAAATATGATAGAAATGATCTGCGCCAAGTGATATCTGAGCTAAAAGGAGTGGCACCTAATAACATCAAGGTCATTGCCGCGACCGTGTCGTGGTGCAGGAAAAGCGCCACGGAGTTACTCGAGTTGGGCATCTCGGCAGGAGTACTCCGTGGTATCACCACCCGCGTCCTGAGGGGTTCTCACTTGAACTGGTGGTCATTTTATAGGGGCACTTCTTTTCATGCATCTCTTCTTCCTCTTCGTCCTGCAACTTCCCTTATCCCTAGAGCCAGCGTCGGGTAAACCTGGGCGTCCTCCCCACTTTTTTATTTTATTTGTTTACTTTTCAATTCAATGGCGCGCCCCCTTCGTTTTTGAGGGGAGGTTTCTAAAAAAAAAAAAAAAAAAGTGTGTGTGTGTGCTTCATTCCAGGTTGTATACCTCTTTGGAATTTTCATGAAAAATCTGTGCAAAATCAAACATTCCCAAAGAAAGAAGAAGTTTTTTGGCCAGCACTTTTTGAGCACAATAAAATGCTATCGAAAATTCGCTTAAAAATTCACTAAAAATGCTAAAGAACTGCCTTAAATAGTTTAAATTCTATTTTTAGCTGAATATTACTTGGAAAAACAAATTTATCAAATATGAACTACAACATTCAGAAATTCGTGTACAGAATTGTGCTAAAAAATGTACTTCTTTTTCATTATAATTTCCAAAAATTGATTATATATATATATATATATATATATATATATATTGCTATGTATACTATAATTAGTTTGTATAGCAGAATATTATTAAGAACATTTTTTTGCCATAATGTATAAATGTCAAACATTTAATTTTCAAAATCTTTAGAGCTTTGCATTCGTTCACCCTTAGCCCCTCTCTTGTTACAAATGTTGTTTATAGGTGTGGTTAGGTGAGAGTTTTGAGCGTGATATCGGCCACCATGTCTCTTGGGCTGTTGCTATGAGAACCAAGATCTTGTTTCTCTGTCTCAATCACTGGTGGTGATGAATTTTATGTCAGCTTGGCCCAATGTGGTTGTGCTTTTAATGCCAGAAAGTAAACGAAGATTTACTTAGTTAGTTTATTCATGTACTTGCTCATCATGTCCATGTTAATTTTTTTTCAATGTTTAGGGAGTGTCAGCCATGAAGATCTGAAAGAAGATCAGTTTGGGTTTTTGATACCTGCTGAGTTTTCTCACCATCATTATAAGGAAATGGAAAGAGAACTTACAGATCTGACTAAAAACTACCCTTCTATCACAAGATTGTACTCAATTGGTGAAAGTGTGATGAAACGAAAATTATATGTCTTGGAAATTTCTGATAATCCTGGAACTCATGAAAGAGGTAATTTAATATGAAGTAATTATTTACAGCAGAACTCCACTAATCTGAGCGATTCACGTAGTATAATGTTAACCCTCAACAACGGATGTAATATGTAAATACATATACATAGATTAGGGCATCTGACTTCACTGAGAGTGATGCGAACACGCTACACACTCTCCGCTACTCCCCTTATTCCCTCTTTATCGCTTACCGTCTCTTACTTTTGCTTGCAGTGTGTATCTCTTCAGTTCACAGATGATAATGTGGATCATTTTGATCCATAGGATCTCAACTGCACTATTCATAATTTGAATTAAGATCTTGAAAACGTGTCTAATTATTGTTTTAAAAATTCACCTTATTATAAATCCTTATGAAACAAATATCATATTGATTTTTAACAAGTATCCCCCTAACACCATCGGGGATATGTTGTTCTTGAAAGCACTCTCTACCACTCCCTAGTAAAAGTAAGAATCTTGGCATGATCTCATAAATTAAGCACTCACCAAAAAATTGTTCTGTGTACTAGACTTAAACAATGTAATTGTTCTATTATCCAGGAGAACCTGAATTCAAATATGTAGCCAATATGCATGGAAATGAAGTTGTTGGGAAAGAAATGTTGCTGCTGTTGGCCCATTATATCTGTCAACATTATGGTCGAAATGAACGCATCACTAAATTGGTGAATTCTACTCGGATTCATTTTCTACCTTCAATGAATCCTGATGGATACGAGATTTCTCGGGAAGGTTGGCATAAAATCATCTTGTAATGTCACTTAGTGTTTTATTGTTTTACCTTGATGATATGCATAGTGAAAATGTTGATTTTTAAATTCTTTGCAAAATTCTTGAGGATGGGTTGAGGACAATGTTGATGTTTTTCCCACAATAATTGTACCTACAGTATATTTAGTTTGTGACTCACAGGGAAAGGGATGAACGGTTTTTGTTCATTGCATTCTTTTGTTGCATTGATGCTGGTTTTTCATTTGTTTGTATTGTATATGAAACAATTGCATAGTGCACTCAATATGTGATTTTTTGATATATTTTTTCACGAAGGGGGTTTCATACATACTATCTGGGTTGTATTAAGTTCTAACCACAGAGGTTAGTTCTATGACAAAGAGTTGATGAACCTAGAACCTGAAAAGCTCTGGACAAAATCTTGGGGGCGGCAGTTACAAGAAACGGGAGGGAAGAACTATCCATTTCCACCATACTCCCCGTGGTGGGGAGGGGGGGGTGTGGAAGGGAAGGCTTGCAATAGACAGGGCTAGGGTAAATGGAAAATTGATAAGTGGTAAGAGCTTAATATTTATTGCCCATTTTGGCTATGGGGGCAATGCTGGAGGGGAGAGTTGTCAGGACAGTCAATACTAGAGGGGGGGGGGGGGGATTGGAACCGAGTTCTGCTAACATATGATAAAGAGTTGATGGAATGGAGTAGTTACCATTCCATGGGCTGAGGCGATTAGCCTGCAGCACCCTGAGGATATGCTGAAAGCTGAAAAGCTCCAGGAATGATCTCATGGTCAGCAATTACAAGAAATGGGAAGTGGAAACTATCTATTTCCATAATAACTCTAATTTGTCTGTGTACTGTATCTAGAGTTTATGAATTTCTTAATATCATCATCTTTTGGACAATTTATATGCTGTTCCCTGTAGAATGTAGTAACCACTAGCCACTGTGAACTACATCTGCCGTACCTGGAATGCAAATTATCGATGGTGTAATTTCATGAAGCCTCCAACTTTCACGTTACGATTCCTGTCTTCGAAATGTGAAAGCCTAATTATAAATTCAATTTACTATATCCCAAATTCATGCAAGTCGGTTTTGGTGTTAAGTTTAGCAAACTGCTTATAATAAATTTATGGAACGTTGGCTCTATTTACTAATGACTTTTTTTAATGCCTTTGTGTGTACAGATGCGGTAGAACGTGGTGGAAGAAGTAACATCAATAATGTTGATCTAAACAGAAACTTCCCTGATCAGTATCAGAAAACAAAGGTAAGCGTCCCACATCCCTCAAATCATACCACAGGGACTCATAAACCTTGTCTCCGGTCCTAAACTTCATTTTACAGAAAGTTACTCACACATTTGAATGTAGGTTCAAATGAATTGAACACATGTTTGGGGTGAGTAGTAAACAACCATTCCAGGTTGAGGCTTTTTGTCCGACTGCCTCGGGCGTCGTGGACGTCATCAGCTGTCCTCCTTATGGAGGATCAGAATCCGTTCTGATGATTTCGCTTAACCCTTTGCGGTCGAAAGTTGAATTCCGATCGTGTCCACAAGGACGGGACCCGGTCAGGGACCGGCATTATGCATGTACCTTACAGGACGACTTATTACACGCCATTATATCTTTCAAGGACGATAAGCTTTTTGCAATAGGTCACCTAAAAACGGTACATCACGTTTGAAGACATATTCATCAAATAAAAGCACAGATTACCTATTATTATTATTATTTTTTTTTTATTGTAATCATTTCCCCAGAACAAAAAATATGAAAAATTTTGGACGACGTTATTCTTTATTTATTTAGAGTGTCATGTTTGAGATGGGAATATGATGAGCAATGTATTTTTTCCTTCCTTCACCATGAAGGAAAAAATACATTTTTCTAAAAACAAATTTATTTTTCAAGTGAAAATCATATTTTACATCATGATTCACATGTCTAGAAACAGTTATCAGTGAGAAAATAATGATAAAAAGTCGTCAAGTAGTAACCAGTCACAGAAAGGTTTCTCATATTCCTTCCCAATGGGTTCATTTTATCAATAAAGTGCTGCGATCTATTGTCAAAACCTTCAGTAAAACCTACTGAATTGCCCCCAATATTTAAAAAATACCAAGCTACCACCGGGTTTCGTCTGTGAAGACAAGAAAGGGCGCCGAGCAGTGACCGGCATTCGACCCCTACGAGGTAACAAGGTCGCCGAGCAGGGACCGGCATTCGTCCTGTGAGACATCCCTCTCTCAAAATGTTCCGTCCTAATGCGGATATTGCCTTGCCGGGTCCTGACCGGGTTTCGTCCGGAAAGGGTTAAAGCTACTCATTGCCTCGCTCCCTTGAGTGGAGAGGGGTTCGCTGTACAGAAGCGTGAAAAATTACTTGGACGGGAGATCGTCACCTGGGTGGTCACCCATCCAAGTACTCCCCACGCTCGACGTTGCTTAACTTCACTCATCGCATGAGAAACTGTTCATTGCAACGCCTAACCCGTACAGCTAAGGTAAGCATCCCACATCCCTCAAATCATACCACAGGGGCTCATAGACCTTGTCTCCTGTCGTAAACTTCATTTTACAGAAAGTTACCAACAAATTTGAATGTAGGTTCAAATGAATTGAACACATGTTTGGGATGATGTGTCATGCGTCTAGTATTAGACTATTCCTACTTTAATTAGTTACTGTTTTGTATGGGCACATTTTTAAGTTCATGCTTGTATGCCTTCCAGGACAACTTATATCAAGAACCAGAGACAAAAGCAGTTATGGAATGGCTCACTGAATATCCTTTTGTATTATCCGGTAACCTTCATGGTGGAGCTTTGGTGGCCAACTACCCATTTGACGACTATCCACCCTCTCAGCATGATCACAGTAATGACAACATAACACCAGATCATAAAATGTTCAAGTATTTGGCGAGAGTTTACTCAAATGTAAGTGATATTGTAAATTGTGTACCCTTTAACTTTTCCAGGGCTACAGTTTATGATGAATTGATTTTAGAAAGAGTTCCTCAAAAATCAGCCCTGTCGAGCTCCCAACGTGGATAAAAACTAGGAACTTTGGTAGGGGTGTTTTGAGGGAATGAGTCTTTAGATAGGCGATAACTCATTGTAGTTTATTATATTTGAACTTAGAATATTGAATCCACAAGACACAACTTCAAAAAATTCATTTTGAAAGATTCTGAAAAGATTCCCAGATTTTGATATTTATAAACTATTCCAGATGTTACATTTCCCTTAGGATGATGATACACAATTCCTGACTTTGCAAAGAAATCCAGCATGCCAAAAGAATGGATGAGTGAAAATATGCTTTTGAAATAGCTTAGAAGTGGAAAAAAAAATCACATTAACCTAACAATTTTGTATTATTGGGTATGATGAAGAAAACATTTGAAATAAATTTGAACTTGACAGATTGTTGTGCTTCAAAAGTGCTCAAATTTCGGTAAAACATGCCCTAAAAAGTATTGATAAAACAAAAAATGGCCGAAAACAAAAAAAGTTTTCAGCAGAATGTGTGTTGAAATTTTTTTTTTTTGGGGAAAACTAAATGTGTTCAAAAATCGCTAAAAAGATTCAAAATCTTGACTAAAAAATCTTGTCCCTCTAATTTTTATTTAAAAATTCACTGGGACTTTTTAATTGAATGTTCATATTCAGAATTATATGGACGGAATCCTCCATGTATTTGAAAACTGATTGTTGAAATGGTGAATGTACCTTACAGGCACATCCGACAATGCATCTTGGGCCTAAATGTCCTTTGTTTCCCGAATCATTTGAGGAAGGCATCGTTAATGGAGCTAAGTGGTACGAAGTTATTGGAGGTATGCAGGATTACAATTATTTGCATACAAACTGCATGGAGTTGACAATAGAAATGGGTTGCAACAAGTATCCATCGGCTGAAGATTTGCCAAAATATTGGATGGATAATCGGGAACCCCTGCTTCAGTTCATGGAACAGGTGAGTTATGTTTATAATTTTCTGCATTTGGTTTTTTTGCAAATTTTCTTAGTAATTTAAAACGTTGTTGTGATTTGAACACTAGACAGGTGGAGCTTGATATCTGTAAACCTTGGCCCGGTAGGGGGTGACCCCCCCTCTGGGCAACCGTGTATGAAAAAAGCCCAGGGGGCCTAATAAATCATTCAATTTACTGCACTAATTGAGTTCTGTATATCCTGCATCCTAGCTGTCACACTGGTTCACCCGACGTGAGATCCTGTGGCCTTGCTACATCTATGAAGACACCCTCTTCCAAGCACCACTCACGACACTTCTTTAACGAAGACAGAACAGCCCAGACTCCATCGCGAATCAACGCTCTCCCACCCTCTGGCCCCAACGCCGTCTAGAGAAACCCAATCACTGACACACTCCCACAACGAACCACTCCTTCTCCAGGCAATCATCCCCCTCCAGCGCTCTGGCAAAGCTGCGACCCTCCCCCTCTACCGACCATCTTGAAGGTACTGATGGCTTCCCTTCCGAAATCATTCACTCTCGCAGTTCTCGACTGACCACTTCACCAGCCTTCAAACAAGCCTTCACGGACTTCCAGAACGCCGAGCTCCCTGCCTATGCTCAGCGGCCTTTCTCCCAGCATTGACCCGTCTCACGGACCTTCAAGGCAGCCTCCTTCTACTGGCGTTAGCAGCCCTCTCTCCGAGGCCTTCCCCATGCGAGGGACATCCTTCTCGGACCAGCCTCGAGCCTTCACAGTAAACGCGGTGCCCAGCCTCTCCAGCCGACCTTTCTCGAGCGCTCCCTGCCTCCAAACAACTCCGCCCGCTCTACCGAGAAGCTCAGCTGCCTGCCCTCTCTCACCGGCATGTCGTACTCCTCTGCTGCCTAGTAGCATTCTACGCTACGCTGCAGAGGTCTCTGACTGACTGCCCGACCTTGCTGGCCTTTCACACTCTCCGGCTGCTTACCAGCACCCTTCGCTGCTTCGCCGAGAACCTGCATGGAAACCCTCGTCGCTCCGACCTTCTACCTGTCGAGCTTGCCTTCTCTCTGCACTTCAGACTCTCCGTAACATCCCTGCTCCACAGGCTGCCTCTCCCGGCCTTCATGTCTCCTGATCGCCTACTTAGACCGCCTTCTGGTCCTCGCAGAATGCCCAGAGACAGCTGCAGCTCTCCGGCCTTTCGTCACGGATCCTCGGCCTCAATTCTACCGCCGAAAATCAACTAAGTCCAATCTTCCTTCGGGATTAGATGTTTCGAGAAGCCTCTCTACGCAGTCCTTCACTCTTAGGTTGAGATTAGTAATAAATTCCAAGTTTTTCCAGCCAGAAAACTTAGGATTATTTTTAACCTCCCGAATCGAGCCTATCTTCGAAGATTCTCCCAATTCGGTCGAGTGGCTTGATGTTTTCTCGTTGCCTTCAAGGGATAGCAGCCCCCCAAGCAGTTAAGACAGGCCTGTTGGCCGTCCTCCACCCCTCAAGGTCTATTAGAGCCTTTCCGCTGGGAATTGACTGAATAATCACCCGTTTGTGATTTATTAGGCCAGAATCTCAGCTCCTGTCCCATCTGTTTCAAGCACCATTGTCTGTACATGGAAAATGACAAACACGGAGGCTTCCACTGCACCTGCGCCAGTCAAGCTACCTCCCTTCTACCCGGCCATCACTTCAGTCTGGCTTAAACAACTTGATCTCACATGCATTACAGAGGGACTTACTACAGAGACAGATAAGTTCTGGGGAGCTCTCCTTGTGCTCGACTCCAAGCCAGCCGAGCTTGGTGTCATTGACCCAGCCAGCTCGTCTACCTACACTACGCTCTGTATGAGACTCCGGAGCACCTACGACCTACGAGCCCTCCGACGGTACAGACCTCGTCAAGCTCCTCATAAGTATCTCTCTGGATAACAGTACTCCCTCAGCCTTTGCTAGAAGCCTCTGTAGATGTCTGCCAACCAGCACCCCGGCCTCTCTCCTTCGTCTACTCTTCCTCAGGGTCTTACTTGAGTCTACTCGCCTAGTCGTCACCTCCTCCTCTGAAACGGACATAACAAAATTGGCCAACACCGCAGAACAAATTCTGCCTCAAGTCAACACAACTTCAATCTACACAACCTCAACTTCCTCCCAAGATGAAAACAATGAAAAACATACAAAAACCCCAATGCAACATATCAGATAACAGCTACTGAAATGAACGTGGCTCTTATATACAAACCAGAGATGGAGAATCCATCAGGGATCAGCTGCTCAAACTCCATTGTCATTTTCCTGCCGGAGCTGGTTTTTTCAAAGTTCATGGAAAATACTTTCCTTGCTAAAATAGGGTAAACATTGTTTCCCAAATAGTACTGTTTTTTTTTACGAAGAAACTGTTTGAATGGATCAATTTCATCTGGTATGAAGTATTGGAAACTTCCTAAGACAGAATCATGGAATGCTGCTGGAGAGAATTAGTTTTGGCTCTGTGTCATCAACCAGCAGTGGCACAGAATAGAATTGTGCTTATTGGTTTGGATATTTTCAAAAGAAATACTGCCCCCAGGGATTCAATGAAAAACCAGGGCTGGTTCAAACTTTTTCATGAATGCTTAAAATCCATTAGCTTGAACTGAGTTGTATTTCTTGAGAATTTTGAGTAGATGTTACGTCCACTCGAAATTTTTATATGACACCTGATCGATTTTAATTTGAAATTAAGGCGAACAAATTCACTTTGTAATTGGGATTTGATCGTGATTATTGATTTTGCTCAATCTATTTTAAGGTTCTCTTATATTTTTATATTTGCGTGCAAGTCGAGAAGTTAGCAGATTAAGTAATGTTAGCGCTGCCAGTCAACCTTTATTTTCAACTATTTGTTATAATTTCGAACGTCCATCCCAATGGTCGATTGATTTTATAAACATAACTGAACTTCTCCAGTTGGATCAGAAATGTAATTATTCATGCGATTCAGAAAAAACTGCATGTCTTGTTTGTGCAAATGCATATTTTGAATACACTTACACATGCTTTCTTTTCTTGTTTTGATAATTAGAAAATAATGTTTCAAGATAAGATCGCTAATGCTTTTACTAATATTAGGATATTATTGAGTTGGGAAAATAAGTACTGCAGTAAACTTGCATTCTGATTTCTTATGGTTATTGTTTATAGCATAACATGTATTGTGGTTTATTGAACTGAATGCCTCATTCTGTCTCCTTCAATACGACCATTACCTATTAGTGTATGTGTCTGGTGTTTCTAGGTGCACAAAGGTGTAAAGGGGTTTGTGTCCAGTAGTTCAGGAAATCCAATTCCTAACGCAACCATCCAAGTGGAAGGCATAGCTCATACAGTTAGTACTGCCAAGGATGGTGACTACTGGAAATTACTGACGCCTGGGACTTATACAGTAATAGCATCTGCACCCGAGTAAGGATTCAACACTATAATTAGATACCTTAATGAGGAATTTATTAATTACTACTATGCGTTTCTATTACCATTTTAGTTTTGAGGATCAATCGAAAAATATTACTATTCGAGAATTGGAGAGTCTAGATTTCACCCTTCTTCGGAACAACCCATACTCATGGTCAGTTGAGAATGATCATGGTCAGAAGGAAAATATCCAGCCTGTATTTACTTATTTCTCCTCTTCGGAAATGCAAAATGAGCTTGAAAAATTGGATTTTGGTTCGCCTTCTACTGCAAATTTTCAAAATGAAAATGGCATATCAGTCCTAAGATTATCAGAAAAAGTAAGTTATTAAACAAATACTAGTAGTTTTAAAATGCGTAGTTACATCAATTACTTCATGTCAACAGCTCTTTATTCTGTGGCGATATCCTATTGCCATATTTCAAACGTTGTGATGATTTTCATCCATATCAATTACAATTATCTTCACTGAATAGTTGAAACTTGATGTGAGCCATTTTGAGTGGAATATAGAAATGGGTATAATGATTGGTAACAATGTTTGTAACATAATTTTCCTCATCCACACATTTTTTTTCAGGTAGCCTTGGGCTCTGAGAGCAAATTTCAAATTGCAGTTTTAGGAGGTTTATATGGAATTGAGCCTGTAGGATCTGAACTCTCATTACGGCTTGCCCGACATTTATCTGCAGGCTACAGTAATAATGATCCAAACGTGCGCACTATCCTAAAAAACGCTGTAATTTATATTATTCCTACGATTGATGAATTCAAATACGTTGAGAAACCAAAGTGTTATGCTGCAGGCATCAGGAATGACTCAATTGCTTATGACTTAATCTTAAAGACGAATTCTTCCAAAGCACTTGCATTTTACTCGTTATTGCAAGAAAATAGAATCGATTTAATTCTTAGCATTGAAAGTGGAGGGTTAGGTCTCAGGTAAGGTGCTTCATTTTACTTTTGTGTAATTTATATTTCACCAATACCTAGAATAATTATCTTAGATTTTGCTCTTATAAATTGTACTTTATTTCAGACATGCCCGTGATATTGATCCTATTCGAACTGATGTGTTCAACATGTTCAATGAAATCTTCGAAAATATCAAGCCAAAAAAGGTGAATATTTGCCACTTACTTCCACACACACACACACATTGGTTTTTTTGGGTTCCTCCCAATTTAATTTTCGGAACCAACCAATATTGGTGAGGGGGGGGGGGGGAGTTGCATCATTGAAAATAATAACCAAAATTACCTAATGATCTTGGTAATCATCCAATTATTGAATTTTAAATATGAATTTCAGAGGTACCTTGGCACCTTTCATCAAAATAGGATGATAGAAACAAGACCGAAATATTTTGATCACAAAGTCTGCATTATAGAATACAGGGAATAATAAGATCACTGTCAATAAACAGGGTGTCTCACGTTATTTATGGAAAACTTCACCCACGCATTCTGCAACTAATTTCCGATCAGAAGTTCCTCTTAGAGATTTTTTCTAAACGCCTTGTTTTCGAGTTATTCAATTTTTAAGAATTTTATCGTGTTTTCGATCTTATGTTACTAAAATGACCATAACTACCTTGATTTTAGAGCAAACAATAAATTGAGGATGCCGTTGGACAAATTGTTACATTTTCTTTCGTATTGGCTACCTAACATGCTAGATTATGCAGGTAACATAATCAGGAATCTAAAAGATAGTCAAACAAATTTCAAAAATGAAAAACTATTTAATCCCTTGGTTAAGATATCAGCCTCTTGCATTTCCGACTTCACATATATCAATTTAATCGTTTTCTGTTCAACAAGAGTCTTTAGAAAATGGTTCCTAACGTCAACATGCTTGGACCTTTTCGTCTCAAGGGTTGAAGCTATCCTATTGAAGGACTGGTTATCCTCATAGATAGAAACAGGATAAATTCAAATTTTAAACTTTTCATTTAAAAGTTGTGCTAATAACATACATTCTTGGTTGCACGAGTAAAGGGCAATATATTCTGCCTCTGCACTAGAGAATGCTACCAAATCTTGCTTTTTTGACTTCCAACATAGTAAATTTTTGTTAATTTTAACGACAAATCCGGTAACAGTTTTTCTGCTGTTTACATTATTTGCAAAATCCGTATCAGCAAATGCATTATTTTTGTAATTGTTTTCTTATTTTTAGTATTCTTCAACTGAAGGTTTTTTGAGCCATTCAAATCTATTAGTACGGTTTTCAAACGATTAAAATGATTTTGGGAGTAACAATTTTGAAATTTACGAAAATATGAAACACTATAGCAGATATCAGGTCTTGTGCCTAACGTAATGTACATAAGGCACCCTATTAGTTCCCTGAATGGAATATTTTCCCCTTCCCCAATTGATCTTAATAAATTTAACTTGGGTTAAATCGGTACATTGGACGTTTTGCAATTTCCCATCCCATACTTTTCCAGATTATTTTCTGAGGAATTTTCACCAAAAAACACAAGTCTGTTTCCTGATACAACTACAGAACCCCTAACCCCTGCCCATAATCTATTAATGAGTTGGGTGAAACAATCAATATCTGTTGAATACAGAACAATTTATTGATAAATTGGCGATACAACGATATGAACAACTGCAATAGGGTTAAACAACCAACTAACTTGCAGTCACGTGGCGATACAACGATATGAACAACTGCAATAGGGTTAAACAACCAACTAACTTGCAGTCACGTACACCCTTCTTTCCCCACTCCACACACCGATTGCTCCTACCTACAAGAAAGTCACATTCAGCAAGAATTTAATTAGATTGTGCTGAAAATCTCCTAGTATGTTTGTAAAAAGGTCTGATCTTATATATTTAAAAAATTTAAGAAATCCTATGGCAGTTGGTTCAGACGTTCTATCCGGCCGATTTCCTTCATTTTTTTAAATGTAAGGTATTTATGCATAGATTTGTCATCAAGCATTGAAAATCAGATAACTCAAATTTGTATAGCTTTGTTCTTTGATATCTCAGGTTCTAATAGAGATACATTGTTCGTTTTGGTCTAAGAACACTCAGTGAATCATGCCCTTTCATTTGGTTGAGTTTCAACTTAATTGGTTGAGTTTGAAAGGATTTATGCTCCGAAAATCTATTCATTTAAATTGAGAAAGTGTGTCAAAAAACGTGGTTAGATTAAAAAAAAGTCCAGTCATGCAGCATGACCCCATGAGCGAATTTTTGAAGAAATCTTCGACATTTCAGTCGCTATTGATCGTGTAGAGAAATTTTAGTTTATGATTTTGATAGACAAACATGGAATCAAATTATTAAAAATAATTAGGAGGTACTCATACTTTATTATTATTAAACTAATCTTGTAGATGTAAAGACAATCTGAATTTGGACAATGTTTCATGCAAATATTACCGATTTTTACAACTAACGAATGGCATTATTTCGATTTTTGACTGATTTTTCAACTTTGAAATTTTTGAAAACTTGATACATATTCTTATAGGAAATTTTACGCTGATTCCGAATATACCACATGTTAGTATGCTGAAAAAATCATTTCGCACAACAAATCGCAAAAAACAGGCTATTTTGAAATTTTTGACTACATTTTTGAAAATTCCAACCCGAACATGTAATCCGATCATGCTGGCCAACGAACTTGAACTTTCGTTTTGTGTCCTTGAAATTTTAAAATTTGTTTGAAGTTTCTAGCACAATTCTACGGACAGTTATCGTCTGGAATGACACATACATACATACATACATACATACATACATACATATATACATATATACATACATACATTAAAAAATGCGTTAAACTTCAGAATATGATTCAGAATAGCCTGAAACGGATTTCTGCATAAAAATTTTTCAAAAATTCACATTCTACAAATTTTGAGGCGAGAGCAATAGCTTAATTTTCTTCAAAAATTCGCTAAAACAAAGGGTGGCCCCCTTCGTTTGAAGAGAGGGATTTTCGCAACCTTCTCCACCCGCCTCCTACTTCCAAGGTGCGGGCAGTTCCTGTCTTTGCCTGCGCTCCCACTGCCACCTCCAGCCTATCAGGCCGCAATGGACACTCTGTCAGAATAAATCTCGCCAAGGAGGTGGGCAGTATAAATCTCGCCAAGGAGGTGGGCAGTATAAATCTTGCCAAGGAGGTGGGCAGTATAAATCTCGCCAAGGAGGTGGGCAGTATAAATCTTGCCAATGGGTTGGGAAGTATAAATCTGCGAAGGAGGTGGGCAGTATAAATCTACCAAGGGGGTGGGCAGTATAAATTAGATTATTATTAAACAGTATTATTGGATACTGGTTGGCGTCAGAGCGCAATGGGCCCTCTGATAGAGGAAATGGGCAGCCCATCAGGCCTTAATGGTTGGCCTGCCAGGCTGAAATGGCTGAAGTCGGCAGGTAAACCCTGCAGGGGGTGGCCCCCTAGTTAATATCTTAAAATTCATTTGAAAATGTTTTTGTCCTGTCTTTGAAAATTTGAAGTCTCAGAGTTTGATAGTTTCGACTGAATCATAACCACCTGAATTAATTACTCATCTTCTGCCTCAAAGCCAGTGGCTCAACCAGATTCATTATTGGAAATGAAAACCAGCACTGTGTTTTATTCATCATAACACATGCTTGATATTTATCATGGACAACTAAATTTTCAACGTTCCCTCTATTGTTCGAGGGATTCTCCAACAATGCCAAAATGAAAAATTTGGATCTTGTAATTCGTTCTGTGATTCTAAAAGAATTTGATTAAGCGGACATTCGGTGCATCCTACTTTAATAGCAACACTTCTACTTCAACATTTTGAACGAAAAATACAAAATGTGAGGGCTTTTTTAGCAATTTGATTGTTGGTAGAAATTCGTTGTTATGCATTTCACAAACAGGCTGAACTCATTAGGTACCTGCTTTGAGCCAATGTAAAGCTTGTGTAATGGTAGTTTCATGCACCTTCTCTTCTTATTTTTGTGTATACCAATTATTCAACATTTCAGACTTCCAAATGTGTTGATGGTCGCTTGAATGAAGCTATTGCCACTACTCGCCAAATGTTCTTGGAGCACATAAACGAACAACTCAATGTACCTATGGTAAACACATACATATATTAATTATTTTATTGTTGTTTCTGTAACAGAATAAGTACCATTGAAGTAATTTTTGGTCTGTTTTAAAATTAACTTAATTAAAGCCACACTTAGATACGTATTTACAGGAACCATAATTTCTAACGATCCATAACTGCTTTGGCTATTGTATTTTGCAGTTTTCACTACAAACCAGTTGCTGCAATTATGTTCAACCCAATATGATTCCTGAAATATATATGATGTACTTGAATCCTATTATGGGGTTGCTGTCAGCTGCTGTCCAAGGTTTGTTGGTTACTGTTGATTTTTTTTTTTTTTTTTTTACTTGTGTTGTTGATTTTTGTGTTCTGATTACTAGCCTTGAATGTACGATTATTGTCGAGATTGAAAAATATTATAGCAAACTGAAATTTGTCTGGTTATAGAAGGTGGTATCTGATTTTCATAATGTAAATTAAATTTCGGAAGATCGGTAATTTGTATCACTGTGGCAGCGGGCCTGACCCGTGTGGCATTCAGAACTATGTTTAAAGAAAAATGAAACATTTTTCCTTTTCTTCCAGACCTTTGGTCCCGGAGTGTTGGCACACCTGTCTGATTATGTTGCTATCTCTGTCTCCTGAATCGCCTGTCCTATTCTAGCTTGTTCTCTTGTGGCATTCTAAACTTCTCAGTATTTTCAATGAAAATTTCTGCGATTGCTGCAAGGTTTCGTCTTGGCTTTGCGTCAAGTAGTTTTGTTTTCGTATGTGGTGTTTTTGTGATTTTTGAAGTGTTTGGGAGACTAATGTCGGCGAAAAATGTATAAGCATCGGTGCTGAAGCTTCCATACTCCGAGATTTTGGATAACAAAAGTAGCATCACGCTATATTGTTCCTCAAAATTGGAATCTTAATTATAAACTCTTACAAGATCGTGAGCATCAAATTTAGTCCAAAGTCGAAGGGATAGAAATTCTGCGAGGCCGGCTCCGAGTTAATAGTGCTCACCCTCCCACACATACTTTACCATGTTGGGTGGGCGCTTCAGGTATCTGAGCCCTGCCGAGCCTGGTTACCACCAGCAAGCACAAAGCCACAAAATTTATGCTTCAGGGCTTTGAGGACACACACAGGAATCGGAGGATATTTCCAAAATATTGAGGAAATCCTTGACCACAGATTGCCACAATGGGGCTATCATCATTGGGGGGATTCATTCCACCGCCATGTTAGAAATTGGACCCCTTGGTTTTGATTCAAAATTTGGGTAACGAATTGCAGCATCCGGCATGAAAGTAAATCGTCGGCTCAGATTTTGAGTGTCGGACAAGAGGAAACCCTGAGTGAGTTCTCCTGAGTCACATTTCTATTATGGAGGGACCCATTGGATTCGGACAAGGAAATTCAAATTCATCGATGCTGTGATGAGGTATTGATGCTTTTGAGATCATCGAAGTTATTGGTTGTGCCGGTAGGAGCACCCCAATGATTCCTAATGTTCCCGCTTGGATGTGTCATCATATTGAGGAGGCTTCGGCTCCGCAGGAAGAAGTTATGTTTTTTGAAGAGCCACTCGGTACTAAAACAGTTTTCTTCATTTCTTCGGTCTTATATTACAAAACTCTCATGGACACATATGTACCCAGAGCCAACCTCTTGGTGCTTTCGCCTCAATTTCTTTGGCCTTTCGCCATTTTTTGCGCCAAGGTCAGAATATTCAGAGGTCAGCTCTCATAGCTTCGGGTGCAACATTATCTCTCATGTGCTCGGACAAGGTAGACCTCAAAGACTCAAAGACCCTCTTTGCAGGAGCAAATCACAGAATATTTATGGCACTCTACAGCCATGGAGTGCCCAGCAATTCACAGGGTCTCGAGGGAGCAAATAAGAGCCTTATTAACTCCTTTTGAGTTAAATTTCAAGGAGTTGGCCATGTCAGCTGATATCGGGGTAGATCAACTTTTTGATGGTTGGGTTCAGGACTTGCAGGAGGCAAAACGCTCTTCAAGTCAGCTGCTTCCAACCAAAGGAATGCCCAACCAAAGAATGCTCAGAGGGGCTCCGGAGTGCCTACAAACAGAGCAACAACCACATCTATCTAAAAATCAGTCAACCCAACCATCGTCAGATCATCGATCAGCCAGGTGAATTCTATAACTCCAGAGGTATGTTATTCAGACATTTGACCAAATTTTTGTCAGCATGGAAGTCACTACATGTCCATCCTGTTATCCTAGATTTTATTTAAGGTTATAAAATACCCTTTACACATACTCCACCCACTTCTAGGGACATTCATGTGTCACATGTGGTCCCAAGAAATCAGGTGCCTGTTATGAATGAAAATATTTCGCACCTGTTGAAAATTAGGGCCATTTCTAATTTCCCTGGTAACCAACATTTTTTCCTATCTACAATATTTTTTATTCCAAAACCAGATAGTACTTATAGGTTTATTCTAAACTTGAAAAATCTCAATGTTTGGCTTCGACAGGAGCATTTTATGTTATACCGGTCAGTTATACGTTTTCTGAGCCCTCACATGTATGCAGGACTTATATATTTTACAGATTTTATGGTGCCTATATACCCCAACATAGGCGCTTCCTAGTTTTTCATTGGGAAGGTAAATTGTACCATATGAATGTTTTACCAATGGGATTGTCATCAGCCTCGGTGTTGTTCCATTGGCTGTTACACCCATGAGATACCAACACCATATTCAGGCAGGTGTGCCAACACTCTGGGACCAAAAGTCCGTAAGAAAAGGGAAAATTCTATATTCTCCTTTAAACTTAGTTCTGAATACCATGCAGGTCAGGCCCGCTGCCACAGTGATACAAATTACCTTTACTTCCTAATATAATCATAATCAACCTGTCCCAGGAGGAAGGTTGATTGTTCAATTATAATATGGAGTTTTACTTTGTGATTCCAGGAATAAAAATGCAAATACTGGATACTGAGGGGTACCCTATGAGAAGTGCTCATGTTCAAGTTAATGATTCTACCCACATCTATTCAGCCTCTCCGGACCAGTCATTTGTGAGAATGACTTTACCTGTTGGAAATTATGCATTGCAAGTTAGTTACAAATTTTGACTCATAATAAGTTACTCATTTGATTGATTCCACAGTACATAACTTTCTCCATCACCCTGTTGTCACTCAGATTTGAACAAAGAGAGATGTGGTTTGTCTAGAGCCTTCCGTATATGGTTCAAAAGGATATGTATCACCGGTACTATTGACAGTTGAAATAGTTGGGAGCAAATTGTTAGGAGAAAAGAACAATAGGGGCGATAAGTTCATTGATAAATAAAAACTGGAAACACTTGAGAAAAAAACCAGACTTGAATATCCCCAGATGTAGTGGACAACCAGGACTAGAGGAGATCTTCATTGGATCCTGGACTAATCACATGGATTGAACATTGAACCCTCTTGAGCCTCGTGAAAATAAAATGAAGAGATAAAAAGTTAGCTTGTTCCTCCAAAATTGTCGCAGAGTTGCAAAATACAGGGTGCGGCAGAGAGGATGGACGGTTTTAAAAAAATCATAAAATAGTTGATTTTCACTCAATAACAAATTTATTGATGCAATCAGGTTCGCAAGGAAATAGCATTTGAGGCAGTCAAGTGTGAAAAATCACATCAGGCATGTGGTGGCCGAAATTGTTGATGAAGTGCTGGAGACGTTCTTGAAAGTTCGCGTAGACTCTCTCCAACATAGCTCTCTCAACTTTGGCGACTTCCTCGCGGATTCCGTCCTTCAATTTGTACAGAGTTCGGGGCTTGTTCTCGTATACTCTAGCCTTGAGGTGTCCCTATAAGAAAAAATCGCATATGGATAAATCTGGGGACCGAGGACGGACATTTTTGAGATGGGTAGTACTCTCTCCGTCCGTCTACGAGAGAGATGGGGAGGGTGCCGTTTGACTCGTGAGTTCCTAGAATTGTTTTACAACTTGTCGTCATGGAGCCTTGGACGGTGGAGCACCTCGTTTTTGCCTATGATTGTTTCGTCTGAAATAATGAGTCAGTCACCGTCGTACAGCGTGAGTTTCGTCGCCACTTCAACATTCATTGGAATAGCGCTGTTCCCTCTCAAAACACCATCCTTTGTTGGGTTGAATCACTTCGCAGGCGTTGTGAACTGATCAACAGAAGACCAAGAGGGTCTCCGCGAACAGTTCGAACTCCTGAAAATGTTGAAATCGTTCGATTTTCAACAGTCGCCCAAGTTGAGAGAGCTATGTTGGAGAGAGTCTACGCAAACTTCCAAGAACGCCTCCAGCACTGCATCAACAATTTCGGCCACCACATGCCTGATGTGATTTTTCACACTTGACTGTCTCAAATGCTATTTCCTTGCAAACCTGATTGCATCAATAAATTCGTTTTTGAGTAAAAATTAACTATTTCATGATTTTTTTAAAACCGTCCGTCCTCTCTGCCGCACCCTGTATCAACCAGAAATTAGTTTCTTCGGTTGGTGACTAATGCTTTGTGATAGCAATGCTACTGTTTAGTTTGTTTGAACAAAGGAGTTGTGTTAGAAAAGAAACATCAGAGTTAATTTCTCTCACAAAATAGAAATTCAGTTTCAATAGGAAAAAGTACCAAAAAAATAAATAAATACGTAACATTGTGGAAGTGCAAAAGTACATCACAACATTTTAGAAAGTAAATACTGTAAGAGAAGCATTACCAAGCAATTATAAGAATCAATAATTATTTGGAAAATTCTCCAGGCAGTTCTGAGGGGAAGGGGGACTGTTATTGCGGTTCTTAGCTTGGTTGGGGGAGCGCCCATGACCGTTATTATGGTCCTTTGCATGGAAGGTGTTAACGCACTGTTTACATACTACTTCACCTAGAAATATTACCCATTAAATGTTACTTCTGTCAAGCCTGTGTTGTACATTAGCTTCCTTTTCAATTGGATGATTGGAAAATATATTAATGATTCATAGCGTACTGGAGATGGAAAGAGATTTAGTTGAATCATGCTTGTTTCAATTACGGCTTGTAGTGTTCATCTGTTTGCATGTGAAATGGCAACTAGCAGTTTATCCAAAAGTAATGATATTCATGCTGTACTACTGGTTTTATTCCAATTTTATTAGTTTTACACCACTCTCTGATTGTTGTGTTTTACAGATCAGCTGTCCTCACCACAAAATAAAACGCTTAACTGTGTCTGTGAAGAAGGGAGAAGTTCTTGAGTTGGTTGTGCCTCTGGAACCAAATGAGTTCTATTTCCCCCCTGTGGCTTATCCTCACAATGTTTCTGGGATAGCAGGTATTTATGTTACAATGTATAACTATTCATTTGAATGTAGAAACATGTTTATTCTGGCGTATTCAGTCTTGGAAGTTAAGCATTAAAATTGTTTACTTAGGCATTTCCTTGTGTTATCTGAAAATATTTAAGCCCAATGAGTACCTATTTAAAAATGGTGTACTGTTAATTGAATACCTGATTCACCCCTCGTGTGGAAAGCTCCACCAACCGAAGAATCAGTGAACATAACAAGGAAAAGAAAATGTCAAAGGGAGATTACAACAAATTATACTTTGACAAAATGGATTGTATGGTGAGTTTTCAGAATGAAAACTGGATAAAATCAATTAACCTTTTTTCCAGATCCTGTATTCCATGTCATACTTCTTTTCTAATTTCTGTTTTTTAATAGAACAGAACAGTTTCTTCTTCTTTGCCCAACAGCTTCTCGTTTAAGGTCCCGTTTTCCTTGCCATCCGCTTTGATAATTCTCGTCATTTAGCGTTATGGGATCCAATCCCATCTTTCAGTAGGGTAGATAATACTCCAATGTTTCTGTGTCTAGATCGAACCTTCAGTCTTACTCCATTCTATTGTTGTACTTCCGTGTCTGAAGGCCTTTCAAGAGTAATTGCTAGAGCAAGTGATTCATCGGATCTGTTTCTTCTTATTTGTGGCATATTGTCGAAAGTTTAATGTGTGAATTCCTATATTTTTTGTAGTTATCTCCAACACCTGTCAACTGCTAAACCAAACCTGTTGTTTAGTATGATTTTGTTGGTACTGTAGTTGACTACATTACTCAACCACAGTTTTATAATTTTAAAGATGTTATTCAATACAATAAGTTCATCACATTCACAAAAAACTGTGGTGAAGTGGGGGTGGGGGGATAAACACTGGCTTTAAAAATTATGCAATTTATATTAATTATAATTCATTATATTCATTTATTCACAAATCAAAATATGTGGTTATATAATAATCTATCAAAGATATGTAAGAGAAAGTAAACAACTTTCAAAAGCATAGATGTGGAAAAATTACTACGAAAAAATATACTTTCTTATGGTGCTGGAAAGTCTACGAAAATTTTCCTCTTATAATCGCTTTTCCAAGACTACCGGAGGGAGGGGAGTCCTTCTTGTGCACTAACTGCACAAGGTTCTTTATTACCTAAATTGCCTGACATGATTCAAGCAATGGAGCTTAGATACTGTATTTTACCAGTCCATACTCGGGCGTATAGTTTGAAGGTAAAAGAAGGTAGTTTGAAAGTTCATAGTGTTTTTAGTTATTTCTTCTGTGATGCTGCTTGATATACCAATTTTAATCACATTTACTATAGTGATGCTCAAAGAGTTGATATTGATGGACTTATGATTCAATTTTGGTTTTGGTTTCTAGGTTATGTTACAGATATGCATCATCATCCTCTCAGAGACTTTATAGTTTTTGTTGAATCTACAAATATCTCTTTCCATGGAGATGGCAAAGGATCATTCTGGATGCCTCTTCCAAAAGGTAGGTAATTCGGGACTTTCCTTGTGATAATTGAACTTGCTATCTGAAGAAGTTGAAATTAAATTTTCTTCACAACTCAATAAACTTTGAATATAATTATGTCCTGAAAACTGGTTTGCTACAAGTCATTAGATATTCACGTAAAAATTATAAATCAACGGGATAATGAAAGGAATAGGTTCGACATTGAAATATAATTGAATGTCTTGTATTTTGGCAGGTGAACATGCAGTTGTAGCATCAGCTGTTGGCTACTCTCCATCTACGAAGTTGGTGAATGTAGTTGATAGTAAAGCAACTCAGATAGTATTCACTTTAATCCGAGATGAAGATGTTATGGGCTTACCTCGGATTGTATTTGTTCTATTAACAGGTAAAATCATGTTAACCTTTTACATCACATCTTTAATCATCCCTACTAAATTGATGTAAATTAATTGCGTTAACTAGTGTTCGTCACCAATAAAAATTGGTTTATTGAGACAATTCAAGTATTGCATGTAAGACATGAATGGCAAGTGAATAAAAGATCATCTCCAAGAACCTTTATAAATGCAGGGTGTTGCATGAATTATGGAACAATAGTTCACATATTATTCAAAAATCACACTGCGGACAATGTGTGCCAGTGCTATTGACATATAGGACCTGCAATTTGCAGAATCGGATTCTGCTTGTGATTTTAAAACAGACGTACCCCACTAAACTAATTTATTCCCCACTGACGGGGTTTTTTCCATCCACAACCTGGTGCTAATGGAGGCACTAACTTCACTTCGTTTCTTATCACAGTCTCATTCAACATTTCTTGGTCTTACTCTGGAACTTGCTTCATGCAATGCGTGTACCCTATGCCTGATTGCATTAACAAGTAGGGCGATATTGCCTCCCTCTAGTTTGGTGACCAGAAATGCAATTTTCAAAAATCGTACAAACAGCGAATTCACGATATACTCGCAACCACGAATACTACTACATATTTCTGCCTATTCAACCACTCCTATCTTCCTACCACTTCCACAGGTTGAGCAAAAATTTATTAAAACTTATTCAAGTATTTTGCACCATCCTATACTATTATATTCCTTTCCAGCTAAAATCCTCCACTTCATTAACGTTCATAGTTAAATTATCACTTTTAGCATGGAACATGCTTTAGCCATCACCTAACTGGCCAAAAATGTGACAAAACCGTGGAATGAAAGTAGCGCGGGATTTTTTACTTTCCCAAAATCCCAACAGAGTGGAAAGTATTGTCCACTTTTACTTTCCCAACATCCCAACAGAGTAGAAAGTAATATCCATTTTTACTTTCCCAACATCCCAACAGAGTGGAAAGTAATGTCCATTTTTACTTTCCCAACATCCATACAGAGTGGAAAGTAATGTCCATTTTTACTTTCCCGGCATCCCAACAGAGTGGAAAGTAATGTCCATTTTTACTTTCCCGGCATCCCAACAGAGTGGAAAGTTATGTCCATTTTTACTTTCCCAACATCCCAACAGAGTGGAAAGTAATATCCATTTTTACTTTCCTGGCATCCCAACAGAGTGTTATGTCCATTTTTACTTTCCCAACATCCCAAATGTGGAAAGTAATGTTCATTTCTACTTTCCCAACATTCCAACATAGTGGATAGTAATGTGAAAATAAGGCCCATAAAGACCTAAAATTAAAACAACATACAACAAATTCATAGTAAAAGGAAACAGCAATCAAATAAAACACGGCTAAAGCATGTTCCATGTTTCTTGAATTTTAGCCGAAGGATCTAAGCAGTAACCATCCGGGGGTCCAGGGGGCTTGCCCCCTGGCGAGGGCCAAAGGGCCGAGTTTTTCAATCTCATTTTTATGAGTAGATCGTATTTTAGGAAAAATGAGATTTTACATGTTTTGAATAAACATGCAGTTTTTTACTGTTTACAAAAATAAAGTAATTAAATAAAAATCAATAATAATAGTAAACGACATTTTGAGGACTTCTTGGGCCTCCCAGGGTGGTTTTAGGAGTGGAAGACTGTCTTCTTGAGAACAAAAAACTAACTAGTTTGAATTTCTGCTTAAATCTCATATTTCGGCCTTTCCTTAGAAGAAAAAAGTCTCTTCAGGGTACTAATACACACAATACAAATCATTCATGCACACTCGAAGATTAATTTTAATTTGTCCCTCATTAAATTGTCACCAATTGGTTTAATAAATGTCCATTTGAAATCTATTTGTGTCGTATTTAATATTTTTGAAATACCAATTGTCTTTAATTTAATTGTATTTTTTACATGGATGAATTTTAGCACTAATCGTAATGCTGTGCCTTGGGATCGGAATATTCTTTTATATGCTGTGTGCGAAGGATGATGGTTTAAAGTCATCCAAAGGAGGATTTTCTCTACTTCCCCAAAAGTCTTCGTTTTTCTATGAAGAAGATGATGATGAAACTGAGTTGTTCAAAACGCCAATCAGAGGTATGGATAACATGTTGAATAATGTTTTGTACATGCGTGATATGTTTTATCTAACCTCTAGCCCTTCAGAAGTAGTTAGAATGTCTCTGGTTTTATAGAACTTGTTTTTTCCTTGCTTCTTTCAGCAAGATGCTCCACTAATATGGGAAGCTTTTCCAGTAGGTGCATGGGAAATGAACCCTCACCACGAAATAGAGTCAACAAGATATTAATTCTGGGAAATATTCATAGTTAGAGAGGTTTGATTCGTTGGCCTTGGCAACTAAATTGTGTAGATGACGAACTTTCCCCTACGCTTTTCTCTGGGAAAAGGTTCCAGCTCGTAGTTCTGTTTTTCCAAGCACAGCTGTTTCCAAAGGCGAAGTCTATAGGACACAAACCCTATGCTCCCAACGGGATCTAATTTTCAATCAGATTCTTACCAGCTGTGCTAGTAGAAAATTATTGATATCTCATCAGAATTCGAACATACCTATACCTTTCCCCAGAGAGAAGTTCCAGAGAAAGGTCACTGCCTGAACCATTTGGCTACCTAGGTCAATTAATCAAAAATCCCAAGCTGCTGAAGTTTCCCTGTATGGGAAAACCTTTTTTTAGGGATAAAACTCAGACCCAATATAGTATGGCTATTTTATTTTGGTACTCGTTTCTATGACAACTTGTTGGTGCATATTTTCAGAATTAATTCCTTCAATCTAGCCAATTCTTAACCAATCGTGAAGGAGGATTCAGATTCAACTTTGAATTTCTTGTAAATTTGACGTCTATTTTCGTTTTCTATTGACATTGATTTTCGATGACATCTATTTTCGCTCACATCTCAGGTTCTTTACTTTCTGTAGTTTTTTAATCAGTTTTTCGGTTTTTGTAGTTTCATTCGTACTTGCGTTTTAATGAAATGGAAACTTTACAATTTCTTCAAATTTTTCAACTTGAGATCATTTTTTACCTCTGAGTAGAATTGTTAACAAAATTTGAATTTGTGCTATTGAGATAGCTGGTTAAACGCTCTTTCCAATCAGATCTTGAATTTGAATTTAATTTACAAAGTATGGGAGTTACAGCCATTCAAGTGATGTAAGGTAGACAAAAATTGTACAATTGTGCTACTCCCTAAGAAAGGGATTTGAGGAAAATTTTTAAGGGGAAGTTTTTGTTGGAAATTAGTTGTGGAATTGATACCTGACCGGTTCTACGACCTTAACATTGACAGCCTATATACAGGGTGTCGCACTTTTGGGCGCACCACTAGCTAGGTTTCGATTCTACTACTAATTTGTGACTTTTTTGTCCTACACCATATATATTTTAATTCACGCAAACAAACAATTTTTTTCACTTCTATGATTTTTTTTTTTCGCATTTCAATTAGGGGAGAAAACTGTGTCTTAATGTTGAAAAACATTGTTTTTTTTCCAATGCAATTGAGAGTTTTCTTGAAAAATGACTTTCTATGAAAATACAAGTTTGGGGTCAGTTTCAACGTATTTTTTTACGCTGAATCGAATGGTAACGCTTGCATAACTGCCCAATCCCATTATAACCAATTTTAACTCATAATTTGAGTTCATTTGATATGAAAAATTTTATGTGTTATTAAGGGTTAAATTAATTAGTTAAAGTGTAAATTTCAGTTATAACGGGGTTGGGGTGGCTTTTTCATTTTGAAAAAGTGAACATTTTCGGAATTTAACAAAGCTTTCACTTATGGCTTATTTTTTACCTGTTTATTCCATTTCAAAATTTTTGAAAAGGCATCAGGGAGACAGGAAATCCAACACTCTTTCCAACAGTGTAATAAAATTTGAGTTTTGACTGGAAATTAAGGGAGTTATAACAGTTTTAGAGACACAAAGTCGAAAATGGGGAGAAAAAAAAATCTTGAAAGTGAAAAAAGTGGTCTTTAGCGAGAATTAAAAAATATATGTTATGGGTCAAAAAAGACACAAATTAGTAGTAGAATCGAACCGGCGGTGCGCCGGTGGTGTGCCGAAAGTGTGACACTCTGAATACAAGTCAATAACGAAATCCACTTCATTCCGTTCGTCTGATCAGTAAATTCTCTCAGCCATGTGAGCTTTTTTCCAACTAATCAAACAATATTTTTTCGCATTAAAAAAAATAGTTTTGATTCGCATCATTATTAAAAATTTTGGTTGGGCAATGTGTTGGTATGGATGATGAAATTGTTATTCAGCTTTTAATGGTATGGAGGCTATGGCATGAAACCATTAAGATAGTAACTTAGAAAATAGGTACTCATCAATAGTTGATAAATAAGACTGTTCATTTTTGGTTTTTTAGCGGGTGTAAAAATGGCGCCTTATTATGATAACAGTGATGTTGAAGAATGTGAGAGTATATCTATCGAAGATGAAGACTATGACGATGACGAGCAAGAAATTGTGGATATCTCTGAGCTTCAAAAGGGGTTCACGAGTTACCGGAAATGATAATTATTAAATGCGTGATTCATGATCAACAAGTAGGTACTTACTCCTCATCCTGGTAAAAGGAAGACATCTGGATACCTTTTCTCTACCTTTTTACCTACTATTGGCTTGTGACAAGGAGGTTCCTACCTGTCTAGTGTTGGAACGCATGTTGTGATTTGTGTGTGGTTCATAGCTAGGCTTGGGGAAGTTGCCTTCCCTCTACCAAATTTTCCTAATATCTGAATATGTGGAGATCTAGTGGGTTATGTGTCAGAAAACTTAGCCGCTCACCGTGTCTGACTAATCTGAATTTTCACCAAGGGGTCCACTAATCTAAGGAAAAAACTAATCTGTGTAAAATCTCTCTAAGAGTGGTTGTAGACAATCTTACACTAGTTTTGACTAGTTACACAGATCAGTGGTCTGGGCGCGAGCGTACATAACATCAAGTAGTCAATCTCTTAGTGAAAATTCAGATTATCTGGGCACGGCGGAGGGCCTGGGCAATGGTGGGACGATAACAAAAATGTCCTTAGTAGGACAGCCCCTCCAAAATTTGCTGACACATAACCGACTAAATCCATAAGGGTTGGTTTGACAGAACTTGATCAAAAGAATATGGTTCTCCCCCAAACACTACACTACTAAGACCGTACTAGGTTTGTTCCAGCAAGCAAAGAACTGTAGTTTCGGGGTTAGGAGGTGGTTCACAACTGTACAGCCATGGCTTCCACCGTGGTTAAAGCCTGTTCGAACACTTGAGCAGAAATTAGATTTTTACATTAGAAGTCCTTGTTCCAATCAGATGCAGCCAAGATCTCCATTTTCAGATTCCAGGGAATGTTTCCAATGTCAACCACTTATAATTGTAGCTCCACCCAAGCAGTCAAGTTTAGTCTAACCATAATCGAACTGTGGTGGTAGTTATCAACATAATAAACAACAGTTGACCTTCGATTAACAGACGGAATGCTGTGCACCAGCACATGTATTGTGCCAGTCAGCAATTTGAACCATGGTTTGCTTGTTGGAATAAACCTACAACCTATATCAAGTTAGTTTAACCACTATTGCCATGGTGCTGTAAGCAGTGTTGCAGTTTTATTTTCTTTGTTTTTTGTATTACTCTATTTTTGTAATTGGTCCTGATATTTGTTAAACCAACCTTCATGACCATGGTCTCTTGTTTTCGAATTTTATGCAAGTGACTTGAAGTCCGTTCAACTTTGTATGCGTTGGACAGTTGGTTAGGTGGATAGAATGTACTTTGCTTGGTAAAATTCAGCTTTTGAGAATTAGTTGTGGTCATTAGTATAAAAATTCTTTCCTTCTTTCCTCCTTTCTTCTTCTTTCTGCTAACTAGCAGTTCTGGTCTTGAGAATTTGAATTTCATTTCAATTTTGATTGATATTTCACATTAAAAAATGTATGAAATCTGTAACTAAATTGTGACCAAAACTATGTTCCTCCCGGAAAGTTTTCGGAATTTGTTGTTGTTGGATGTATTTTCATTTCAAGATGCTTACTGGGTGCCAGTGAAATTCATGAATTTCTCTTCATTTACTCGATAATATCAAATATGAATATTGAGAAGGGTCCAAATTTTTCTCTCAATGACCTTTGATTTGGATTTGATGTACATGAAAATCCAAGGCTATCAAATTCTGACTAGATACGTTATTCTATGAATGGTAAGTACTAAACAACAGGTCATGTTTGAATGCCATTAATTCGAAGTTCAAATCCTGCATAAAACTGCTAAAATCTCAGAAAAAGCAATGAAACCCAACGCCAATATTTCGAGGTTTCATGTTGCGTCAGAAGGTCACAATATTCTTCACGTGTTGCATACATCCATACATAGGGTAGGTGGGGGCAAAGGGCCGCACCTAGAGGTTTTTTGGATGGAGACTGAAGGCATCGAGTGCTACAGAAAAGAAATTTATATGAAAATTTGGTAAAGTTGATTACCTTTTAAATACAACTGGAATATCACTCTAAGTTCAATAGAAATTGCACATCACCCGTTTTCCCAAAAAGTACCATTGCGGCCGTTTGCCCCACGGATTGGGGCAAAAAGCCGCAGCGCAGATCTTTGCCCCACAACTGCGGCTCTTTGCCCCATCTGCTGAATTAACGGATGGCCGAGAGTCAAAAGGACATTCTCCACTCTGAGTATAAAATAACGAAAAACACTGGTTGGAAACTAAAAGCTGAAGGCCCTTGCTTTGATTTTAGCTAGAGAGCTCATGAAAAATCGAAAAAATAAACAAGTAATGCATGAATTAATGGAGCAAAATGTTACATCAGAAATGGAAAAAATTAACATACCTCATTGTTATTCGATGAGTAGCACAATTGAAACCAAACTTCTGTAGAAACGTCCACACTCTTTGGTGGCAAGCTTCTAAACAAACTTTGAACCCCTGAGAAACCACTGCGGCCCTTTGCCCCCACCTACCCTATGTTCAAATTTTTTTCTTCAACTCCTCTCAAAAGTGGAGGGTAGAAAAATGAATGAACAATAAAAAGATTGAATTAAATTAAAATAAACACACTACACACATACATATATTTTTTATGAAATGTATAGATATGAGTTCAAATGATCTCAAGACCCAAATCCTCGCCAAGTTCCAGAAATTTTTGTAGGCCGATTGCAGTAATTTGCTTTGACCCTGGTAACTAGGAATAATGTTTCGTCAATGTTAGTATAATCAGTCCATTAAGTTAAGTGGTACCAGGTACATTTATGTATAAATACTTTTTTTTCTCGTGAATTATTCATCATAATTTTATGTTTTATATCCTTTGTTTGTTGCGCACATTTCTTCATCACGTCAATAGGTTGGTTTAGGGGCCAAACACCAACTTCTTTTAACCAACATTAGTATACAATGAAGTTATGCCTTGTAATATATGCTCTTCATATACATATATGTTTGGTGTTATGATTGGATGATAGCATGCATTTAGAATCTGCCCTGCTCAGGGTTAATTGTGGTTCTAATTTGGGCTTTAGCAGATCATAAAGTCCTTAATTAATGAATTCCAGGATAATATTTAATAGCAGCAACGAAATTTAGTATTTTTTAATTTCTTGAGATGATTTCATTCCTTCTATCCAGTTAGACTCATCAATACAAATCTTCAGGGATTTTTCAGGTTTGTGGCGAATCGCCGTTGAATAAACTTTCAACTCTTTAATTTTTCTTATAATTACATTTTAGTGGTTCTTCTGATACCACTGTTCTCATCAACTATTCAATTATTCAAATTTTGGAATTGAATGTAAATTAGAAAAGGACAAACATTCGTATCTTAATCATTGCAAAGGTCAAACAATCATATCTTTTTTATTTCATATTACTAAATTTTTGTTTATCTTGTAGTCATAATTAGTTGAAACTAATCTTATTTACTCTTCTCATTTACCTTAGTGAGTGTGCTAGTTCATACTCACAATTCTTTCTGTCCAATCACCTAGTGTTCTAAGGTGAATTTTCTAAATTCTTTCAAATAATAACTTCTAATTGAATATAGACATCTAGATTTTTATTACTGCTGCAGAAAGTCTCGTTTTTTACTCTAGTAACACAATTATTTCACTCATTCCCTTATAGATCTTCCTTGTAGTTTTTAATTACGAATTTGAGTTATGGTTTTAAAAAATAGATCGTCAATAGGGTGTCTAAATGCTTCTTAGTCTTGATGTTGATGTACGTATAGTCTCTATTTGTTGTGTTAATATTTATTTCGTTATTAACTGGGCCAATTTAGTGCTCCTCGTTCTGATTGCTGAACGTGTTTAAAATGTGGATGACATAGTAATATGTGTAGGTGTATTGCTGTATCAGCTAAAAACTCACCTCTCTGAAGGTTATTGTGGGTCTTAATTGATGTTTTCATTCCAAGACTTTATTTTTCTATTCTACTCAGGACTAAAAATTATGGGAACATATTTCTTACATAACTTACTTACGATTTTTTCCATTAAATATTGTGAATAATTTCGATTTTAAAAAAGCACATCGAGAGTTATCCATGGGGCCAAAAATATAAATATGTAAACAAACTGTGAAATAGGACGATTGCTTCCTCCAACTTCTTAAAAAGCCGTTAAATATTGTTTACGATTTTTTAAAATGTTTTTTAAGTATATTTGCGTTATCTTTTCTAACGTTCTGAATTTATTAACTAGTAAATTTGAAACGAAATTGAGTTGTTAATGAGTTCCTAATGGATGATATTATTTTCTCATCCATCATTATTTTCTTCAACTGAGTATATTATAAAAATCACCGGAATTAACAAGCACAAAAAACACGTTATATTTTCAATTCTCAACAATAACAACCTGACTACAGTCTTTTCATTATTAATACTAATGCTCACAACAATATTTTTGCAATAAAAACTCCTGGAGAACAATTACCGTTTAATATCATGTAGGTTCTTCATTCAAGCCTTCAGAACTATCTCTTGTAGAGTTGAATTCAATGTCACAGTTTAATTTTATCACTGTTGTTATAATTGTCATTTTCTTAAGACCCGCTATAGAGTGCTATAGGAGTAATACAACGTCCATCAGTGCTGGCATTACTTCAATAACAGCAGTACTGTAACAACTCGTTCTCTGCTGTGAAGTGAAGCGCCTTTTCTTTCCACTGAATTCTTGCATTTTTAAATATTCTCATTGGGCAGTCTTCATTCGAAAATTAGGTGTATAATATGTTTTTATCGGTTGGTTTTTGTTCCTTATTTAAATTACCTTTTTTAGTGCATCACCTTGAAAGGTGACCTGTTTCCATTGTCAACTGTTACATTTCAATTGTTGATAGGTACCTGTAAACTTTCGTTTTGTGTTTGTTTATTCCATTTTTCATTGTACTGTGTTCGATACCATTCAAGAACGGTTTTCTCAATTCAAATTTCTTGGAGGTGAGGGGGGGGTTATATATAGCTTCATAACATCACAATACCTGCCTATAAGGCGAGTCTTTCTTGTTTGAATGGTGTCGTTTGCTTATAATGATAGCTAATTTTCATGTTTTTAACTAGAGGTTTGATTACTTACTTTATAACTCACTCTATACATTCATGTAGTACTAGTGTACAATGATGCTGTATGGACGAATGTTGTTTCTGTTCCAATTAGTGTTGAATGGTTTGTAATGATGTCCTTTTTTTAATTTAATTAATTAATTTCGTTGTAATGTTGTGATTCTTCAACATTATTTCATTGATGCCTGGTTCGATCATTAGTTTTGAATGCTATATATATTGTTTCAAGTTTAGGCATACTTGTGTGGCTGTGAATTATCAGTGTTTTCCAATAATTCTATGAAGTTTGATTTTATTATTGATGGATAAAAGGGAGCCCCCAGGGGAGGGGTAAGTAGGGGGGAAGGGGGCTCCAGGGTGTCTTCCTATCTGGAAAACCAAAAAACTTCAGGGAATTTAATGAGGTGTCAAAATATTGGAGAATTTCTAACTGCAGATAATCTTTGGGCTTGCTTAGAATGAAATCCTTGCAACTCCCTCAATTTTCATCTAGTTTTTTTTTCTTAAATTTCCAAGGATTTTGGAAATGAGAGGGTCTTGATATGTGGACCTCCACGGGTTCCATCACATTTAGATCAATTGTTGCTTTTTCTTATGCTCCTACACGAAATCTTTCTAGCTCCTCTAATTTTCATGTGACATTACTACACATTTTTCCGCATGACTGTCAAGTGTTTCAAACTATATGTGTTGAATATTTATACATTCAGTTGCTTCTTTCATAGAATCTAGTTAAATTTCCTTCTTTTTTTTAAGTACTGTTCAACTTTTTTGTCTAGGAAATTTTTGTTACAGCAGCAAAAGTCATGGAATATTGAAATTTCATATTGGGAGTCACTCTGTTGCCAATCATAAATACTTCCTTGAAGTATTATATATAATTAGAGAGAAAAATAAGTGTTAATTACAACAATTTTTATGCTATGCAACTGACTGGTAGAATAAAGTTGATGGCCTGTTTGTTATTAATGAAATAGCTGCGTTTTATTAAAATTTGATTAGGGATATTATAATACAGTGTATTCCTCATAAGCATATGTTTGAAAATATTGTATATTTCTATTATAGTATTTATCCTTATTTAAATTTATACCTGGCAGGCCCAACGGAAACAATTTAAGCATTGTATTAAATCAGGTAACTAATTCTGGTCGAAGGAGCTGAGATGAATATGTTTGGTATCGAAATTCAGTAATTATTAACATTGAAAATAGCTGGGGATGGACGCCATAGGATCTGGAGCACGGACCCCATCTATGGGGAAACTAATTCTTATTTCTATCCACATGTAAGAAACATTCCCAAATACTCTTGCTGTTAGTTAGCATTGCAGCATGAGTAGGTATGAGGCCATTTATAAATCCTCCTTATTCTTGCACATTTTCAAGCAAGTTTCTCTACTATCTAAGGTGATTCTAAATACAGTTTTGTAAGAGCCACAACTTCCATGTTTTATTGAAAAACCCCTTCATTAAGAATTAATTTGTGGCTTTTGTTAGGAGTTACCACAGAACGAAGCCAATGAAAACTGTGATCCAGTGACTATTACTAACTTCAATTTATGATAATTCTGTTTCCACAACTTTGGTTCACTATAATGAACATTAGAAAGAATTTTTACTGAAGATTGTAGCAATTTAACTAGCTCCTGACATCCTGAACTAATCTCTTATGACCGCTCCTCACTATTACATATTTTTATTGGGCTGAAGTAAACAAGTTTGTTTATTCAGAGATAGGCGGGTTACTTCCAGATTTGTGAATATGGCTGAAAGAGTTACTGGAAACGTCAGTAGGTTATAAGTGCTTGTTTTTTATTTGCTCCTTCCTTCTACATTTATTCAGAAATACACTTTTAGATACGCATTTTAGAAAATTGCGATGAATAAAACTATTTTTGAAAATCTAAAACATACAAAGGGGTTTGTTTGAACTGAAGATGTGCTACTAAGATTCGCAATGTCAATTTCATAATGGACGAACTACTGAGCTTTCTATGTGTGTTGCACTAGTACTAGTTCACAAAGCTTTCATCTGTTCCTCTTTGATAATTAAACAACTTAACCAATATAGTGGCGAGGTTGTGAACTTATAATCATTAAAAAGATTGTGATGTATGATTAAAAAATAATAAACTGATTGATTTAAACTGTAAAAAGCTACATGTACCCACTTTGTATTAGTTTGTAATTGATTATGAAATTTTCCTTTGGTGCACTAAATGGATTTGTATCACCATCACCAGGATTTAGTTTTTTCTGTAATTGATTTGTTTGTTCAACACCTTCAGTGTGCAAGGATTATCAACTGCCTTTCTAGACTACCGCTTCCCTTCTCCGAAACCACAAAATGACTGTAAAGCCCATCTGCTTTTCAATAGACATTGCTACTCATGCTCAGTAATAGCCCAGCTGTTGTCCAGATTACTCAATTAATTTTGCTGAGATTTTAATTAATTTATCATGTAATTTCACTCACCTAATATTTTTGTATTTTCTTATGTCAAATTGGTGGTTATGTTGGGATTATGATTTCCTTTTCTTTTGACACGTTGTTATGATGATTTTTTCGGGACACGTTGATCATGTGCCTTAATCTTGTTTGGGCTATCTCTCTATCAACATGTGATTGCTTATGCCCTCTCAACGACTAATTCTAATTATATCTCATGTAATTATAATGTGTAGGAATCACATGTTATTTTGCTAAGAGTCTGAATAAATTATTTTGAATGATTAATGAGTTTTTGTCCATAGAATTACAGTTTTAATTAATCTGAAACCATATAAACATTATTAGTTAGCCAAAATAGTATTTTTTTAATTTCATTTTGTTTACTCGGGGCAATAGCCTAATCACAGTGGAGTTTAAACAATGAATAGCATACGATGTGCAGCATGGCAATATCATTATTGATAATGGTGCCAAATCGCACCAATTTGTACGTAGACACTCGCTCACAAACTTTGTCATGAATATCGGGTGTCAAAGGCAAAGACGAAGGCTGATCAAGTAATGTTTGGCATTAACATTAACCCCCACAAATTTTATTATTCCCTGAAAATTTTGAGTGTATACATTTTATAAAGCTATAAATGCCAAAAGCAGTGAAACTATTTTTAATGACCTGTTTTTTTTTAAGCCTCCCGTCCATTTGTTTGGCTGTCTGCAGTGTGAGACATGCCGAAGGTTGATGAACCTTGTTTCTTGAACAAACATTCATTTTGAGTTTTCAGATTTTTACGTTTACAGTAATGGTCGAACTCCGCTAGGGAGCGATCGATGTTTCTTTCCTGGAAAATAGGCTTTTGAAAATCGCCTATTTCCTCCAAAAGTGCTTTTAAACCACCTTGTGTTGAGGTTTGGAGCGTAAGATGTAACTAGTTAGATATGATAAAAACCTGGCATGCCTGCTGTAGTTCCCAAAAATCCACTAGCTTTGTAAGGGGGAACTTGTTGCTCCGTGTATTGCCTGTTCGTAGGCGGGGTCACCATTTGTAGTGGATTTATGTATGTCATACTAAGAGTCGGAACTCCTAGCGGCACGTCACTGAAGTTGCTAGCGTGCTGGTCACGTGGGTTAGACTCTTGATAGTATTCGGACGAGAGGTATGAAAAAGTACCTCTATCTGCTCGAGTATTGTCGAGTCTTTCTTGGTAGGACATGTTCGGACCGTAAAGTGAATCCGCCTCGGCTCGAGACTCTCGCGGTTGGTCCGTGTGATATTCTCCTATCGGAGAATATTCAGGTCTTAATCGTATGTTTTCATCATGATAGGAGACAGTCTTTTTGGGGTACTGAAAAGTACCTTTGTCTGAGTGTGTTTGACACACTTGAGAATCGTCGTAGGCACTCGTATTCGCCTGATATCCGGCCTGCGGGGACGTATAGCAAGTCGCTGTTGAAATGCTCGTACGTGAGTTGCCCTTTAAGGGGGTCGACAGTTGGTCAACTGCATATTTTTCTTCCGATACAGGGATATACGGATATGTAGTATTCAAAGCTCGATCTTGCCATAATGTAGGAAGATGAGATGGGTCGGGTCCGCGTGAGGGACCGGCCATCATAGCGTTCGAAGTTTCAAGGCTAGGCTTTCGACTCTCGTGGGCGCTGCCACGTGTCAGGTGAGGGGAGTGATTGCGTGTCCCGTGCGAATCTCCCGCTCGATCCTCGGCGCTGGTCTGTCTGTCGACAGTGCTTGGATGTTCCGCCCCGTTAAAGGGGTGGAACGAAGGACTTCTTTCCATTTAGGAAATCTTTTTGCTTCCTTGGTTCTGTAAAAGAACGAGAAATGTTCCGGGACTCGCTTCTAGCGTAAAGCCAGAGGGTCCTCGGATTGCTCTGAAAAGAACACTCGTAAGATCGGGGACTCGCTTCGATGTATATGTATCTGTATATACTCGAGGGTCCTCCGATTAGTTCTGAAAAGAACTCCCTTAAGCAGTTGATCAATCCGGATGAGGATATTGATCACCTGGCGAGTCCCAGCGGTCAACCAACGAATAAGTCGTATGGTTCGGGCGGCTCGTCTCGGAATATCCCAGCGGGCGTTCAGGAGGATCGAGGAACCTCTGAACCGGGTGGTATTCCTGACTGAAGAACGTTGGTAGTGAGTAGTAAGGAGAGTACTAGGCTCGATGCTACCAGAAGTCTTGAGAGAGAGGTAGAGTGTCTCGTTTCCGAATCGTGTAGAAGCTTCGTCGTCGTAGAGAGAAGAATCATCAAATCCGGGTGTAGAGAAGGTAATGAGCTCGGTGCATCCTATATTTATACTTGGATGCTGTATCTGATTGGCTGGATCCATTGGTCTCCTAACGTTTCGTTTCAAATTGGACCGGAGCTTCCGATTTGATCATGCTGCACCTGATTGGCTGGAACTATTGTTCTCCTAATGGTTCGTTTCGAGATGAGCCGCAGCTTCTGAGTTGATAGGTCGCGCTTGGTGGGCGGAATGTGAAATGTGATCTTCCGCCCCCTCTTCATAGAGCGCGTCTGGCTTTGTTTTGCCCTTGATTGAATTTGAAGGTCGTTGGTTCGCGATATTTTTTGTTAATCCTCTATCGTGTGAGAGGTGAATCTTCTTCTTTCGCCCGTTCTCAATAGAGCGCGTCTAGCTTTTTTTGTCCTTGATTGTCATTGAATGTTATTTGCTTCAAGGCAATTTTTGTGTGTAAACTTTGTCGGCTCGTCACGTCTTCCTCGTGCAGTGAGCTTTTAGCTTGACACGTTTTGTCTTTCGTCGAATTTATCTCCTTGGTGATTATGCATTTCGTATAATCTTGTTGGCGATTTCTATTATTTGGTTTAGACGTAGCCTGACGTCTTTCTTGTATAGTTCTACAGTGTGAACTTATTTTTGGTAGCCCTGAAAAGGGCTGGTTAAGGGTGGAGAGTTCACCACAATAGGTACTGTCTTTTTACAATTTTTTACCTTATTTTGTATAATTCCAACATATTTGAATAAAATATTTGAGTATTATTTCCCTTGGTACTAGTTATTCATTGGTATACCAATGATCACATCGTTAAAAAAATAGCCTTGTCAGCAGTACAGTTATTCTCTTATTATTTTCAAATGTCATAATTTGTAAAAGCGTAGATGAAGTATACCTACACAACTTTTTGTTAAACTGAACATCCAATTCATACTAAGGATCTTTCAAACATAGGTGAACGAGGTTTTGAAATTTCTCTCAAGAAAAAAGGGTTGAATAGCGAATATTTTCTCTAAACCTCTTGATAATTTGCTAAATAAAAAGCAGTAAATATGAAAAAGTATATACTTAGTTAATTAGTAGAGGAAATAATGAACATCCTGCCAAAATTTCATACGAATCGGCGAAGTTTTGAAGGCACGAGCAATGAAAAAATCAGGCGCGGGCGCAACACTGGGAAAACATGCAAAGGGGTCGGGAGGGCTCGCGTGTAAAATGGACCCCAGTGGCGCAGTGCGAAGGAACAGCCAATAAGGCTGGAACAGGTACAGTGGAATATCAGCGTTATTCGGTTGGTACCCTGCCCAGCATCGAGCTGTCCCGATCCTCCCCTCTTGAAGTCGAACTCCCAGCCCGCCTTTTTTTAACTCCCGATTTTAATTTTTCTCTATAATTTTTTTATGTAGCATTCTCCTCCGTTTTCGGTAATCACAACAAAAGTACTTTAGAAAAAAGAATTTATATATTTAAAAAAATCACTGTAATACCCCATTTTTATAGGCAATTTTGCGCTGATTCCAAACATACCCTACACCTCTACACCTACCTAAAATGACTCATTAAATTGTTTTTCATCGAAAAACCCTCAAAAACAGGGTTATTAAAATGTTTTGCAATTTTGAGCTATTAACGACCGACCTAAAACTTTTTTGTTCCACAGAAAAGTTGTGCAGTATTAAATTTGGCGTTGATTCCAACACCTTTTTCCAAAATTAATGTAAAAAATGAAAAATATATAATTTTAGAGTTTTTATTGACAGAAAAATATAGTTGTTTGCAAAAGAATTAGTAATTTAGAAGTTCATCAACTGTTATTCTTTGGAATCATTAGGTTTGTTTGCTGAGGCCACCAAACCAGTTTACAACTCACTTGAAATGTTCGCTGTGTTCTCTGATCATCAGAGCTCCCCCCACCCTCAGTCACTGCCTGTTCGCAGAGGTACTGGTTTCCAACCCATTGCGGATCGTCAAATCGGTCAGAGCTTTTTCTAGCTGACCACTTCCTGACAGTTTGCCCCCTCCATAACAAACTCGCAGCAGCCTATGGAATCATTCGAATTTCAGCCTCCGTTTACGCCACTGTTTCAAGCCTCTCAGTATTTTGCTCAAACATTCAAGTATGAACTGGATGGACTCCAATCACCAACTGGTTTGAAATCAATTTGAAATGGTTTGCAAGTCACTGCCAATCGCCTAAGCAAACAAACCTATTGGTGCAGTTGTCATAACTGTTGTTCAATGTTTTCCATTTTTCTAAAAGAGGGGTTCACGGGATCTGCAAAAACAGTCATGGGAACCGAAACGATTAAAACCGATAAAAAAGCTGATCAGATCCTAAAACTAGGTACATTCCTGCACAGTGTAGCCCCAAAATGAGCTTGGATACGGCTAGCCATCCATCCAACTCCATTGTTGGTTTCCATCTCTATTGTTACTTGAAGTTATGCTAAATCACACTCAACAAAATGCTAATAACTTTTCACACTGTATCATTTCGAATTTCTTCTTATTCCCGTGAAACGGCCTGTGTAATAGGTGTACTTACTTGTCAGATGGACGTTGTCTCGTTTGCGACCACAACTCGACTGGCTAAAATAGGAGTGCGAGATGAAAATCTGAAAATTCTAAAAAGGCAAGGGGCACTTGTTCAAAACTGCTGGTGATCAATCGTTGTTCAAAACATTCATGAAATATCATTTCTCTTTATCATCTGTCTTATATTAGTGACATCTTAAGCAATAGAGACTTGGAATGTGGAACTTAACTTTTGTCCACCCAAATCGGCCATTTAGCTCACTGTGTGACAGACAGACAGATTTTTTATTTGTTTTCCGAACGAATTTTAAGGGGAAGTTTTTTATTACGAGGTTTCTTTTTTTAATTTGAAATAGTGAACCAATGTTAAAATCTACCATTTACATTGTTATATTCTTCGGTACCATTTTCATTCATGGACATCAATTCTGAGCTCATAGCACAAAATTTGGTGTATGGGGCCCTGTGCTTGACTAATGCCCATGAGCCCGAACCATGCTCTCTCTGGGACTGATGAATACACCCAATTATCAGTGAAGTAATAGGTATAGCCGATATTATTCGTCATGATAACCACCTCCCTCAATATTATTGACAGGTAGCAAAACACTTTCTACTTTATACAAGTTTTTCTAATGCAGTATTTCTACGGGTCAGAATTTAACACTTCCGGATTGGAAAGTCTATGTCCCTGAAACCTCCTGAGTATCAATGCTTAGCTTCTCTTGTCATAAAATGGAACAAAGAATACTTGTGATGCCAGAGCATTAAAGAGCTGAACCCGAAGGGGCAACGTAAACATCTCCGTTTTAACAAGGCTTTTTTTTGCCAATTTAGATAGGAATAATCTATCACACGTCACTTTTTTTAATGCTTTCGTTATGATCTTCAGGTTACAATTAATTAACGAATAAGATAGATTACAACATTCAAATGAAAATAGACACGTCTGTAGTACAAAAACAAATTTAATTTACATTATGAAAATATAATATAAATATATTAAAAAATAATAATAACAATGTATATACACATACACCTAACTTATCGTAGCTTCAGCACGAAGCCAAATGAACAGAACATGTATACATATGCATGGAAAATTACCATTCTAGCTAATTTTTAGCATTATTATTCAGATGAACTTTAGCTTTTTGTTTCTTTATGAAATCACGAGCCAACTTTTCACCACTTCTATGCTCTATTGCAAGGAATACGTCAGAATCTGAAAAAAAAAAAAACAATAAATAAAATGCTCTACTGAACTTGCATGTGTTTAGTCGCTCAACAAAATTACCAAATAACACCCTATCAGATGTTCGGCTGGTTGTCAGCAATGACATGAATGATTTTGGTATGAGCACTTGTGACTTCATCCCCCCCGCGATGCAGACGTTAAGGTCACAGGATGTGGAGGAAGCCCACTAGTAAGTTTAATAGTGTTGTGTAGCATTATTAAATCGGAAGTGCGTATGAAAGTGAATATGTAAAAAATGTATTTTCTTTAAAATTTGGCTGTTTGATTCACTTTTTAATTGAAATTAACGTTTTTCTTATAGTAACTTGCAAGTTGTAGACCTACGAGGTCTGTCCGGAAAGTTCGTATAAATATTTTCTCTAGGGGCCTGAGGGCTAGAGGGAGGAGTAGTTGACCGGTTTCTCCTCTCTAGACAACCCACAGAATGTTTAGAGTGAGCCCAGCAGCTCTTGGAGAACATTTGAGTCTTGATCGAATTTTTGAACCTAACCTACTGTTGATGAGATGCTTCAGTTATTATTTTGATTTCATATTTTACATATTATTATTTTGGATCAGGTGTTGGGTTGTCTAATAAAGTTCATTCTTGTGATTGAAGTCGAGAAAACCGGCAGTTTATTATTTATAGTTATAAAACTAGATTGTGTGTGTTAGTTCGGAGTTCAAAAACATTGGTCCTTTCGCCGTGAATCAGTGTTGTGGTGGTGTGTGAATCGTGGTAGCTGTGCTAAAAAATTCGAAGATGCACTTGCGAAACAGACAAATTTTGCCAGTTGCCGGTGGAGATAATGGAAGGTCTGGAAGTCTGCAGCGATCCAAATCTATCAGAAACAGCATTGAAGAAGAAATTGAACGAGTCGAGGGAGAATTTCTGGAGAAGAAAAAGGAGTTGATGGAACTGTTGGAGACACGGTCACAGCAACCTCGCCGAAAGCAAGGCAGAAGTTCTCAAGTACGGAATGACCAAATAAATAATTTCCCCTCCCCCCTATTTTCACCTCAGCAAGAACTACCAGGTAACCAGATAACAAGAACACCTGTAAGTAATCACAGTCCTATAGTTGATGTTAGTAGTAATGTAAAGGACACAAATGACATGCGCTTTTTTATCGCCCGCCAGATTGAAGGTAAAGAGTTACCAATATTCAGCGGGGATCCACTAGAGTGGGCAAATTTCATCACTCATTTTAAGCGAACAACTCAATTATGTGGTTTCTCGGAAGGTGAAAATCTTAGCCGACTCCAAAAATCTCTAACTGGACCTGCCAAACAAGCAGTTTATGCATTACTAGCTTTGCCGGATGGAGTACCCAAAATTTTAGAAATTTTAGAGCGAAGATTTGGCAGACCAGAATATGTAATTGGTATGGTGAAGGAAAAGTTACTGTCATTCCCTATGATGGAAGAATATGATTTTCAAGCTTTAGTAGAATTTTCGTCGGAAGTGCAGAATTATGTGGTAACAGTAGAAATATTAGAATGTTGTGAATATCTATTAGAGCCATCTATGTTAAGTTGCCTTGTACAAAAATTACCATGTTCAGTGAGAATACAATGGGGTGAACACCTCGCCCTTATGAATTTGCTACCTCCTAGGATTAACGAATTTTCAACATGGTTAGAGAAAAAAGCCGATGCTTATAGTATGATTGCAAATTTACACATTACTAGCCAAAGAACAACGTACTACCAACCAATTCCTAAAACACAAAGTGATCAGCCAGCCATGGCTCCCACTGATCGTGAGATGGAGAGAAAGAGTACAAGAGGGAGGGCAATTCCATTTAAACTGTGTAAATTTTGTCAGCATGAAGACCATTCATTAGAAGCGTGTGATATGTGGAGAAAAACCCCAGTGCATCTGAAGTGGGCATGGGTTGTGAATAGGAGTGTCTGTTTCAAGTGCCTGAAGCCTGGAAGTCATTCAGCCCCTCGGTGCAGAGCAGCGAATTGCTCCATCTGTCAGGGCCTACATCACACGTCTTTGCACAAAGCTAAAGAAGTGCAGGGATACCAAGGTAAGTCCACTACATTACCTGGTCAAAATCAGCATCATTATGAGCAAGAGGCCGAACCGTTTGCCGAGTGCCTTGCACACGAAACAAGAGCAGAGGAAGCATCGATTAACAAAATTAAGAAAATGGTTTTGTTAAGAGTTCTCCCTGTCCGAATATATGGCCCATTAGGATGTGTGGATACTCACGCCCTTCTAGATGATGGTTCAACTCTGTCGATGATTGATAGTGAGCTCGCCAAGCAACTTGGGATAAAAGGTAAGAAAAACTCATTGACTGTAGCGTGGACAAACAACATGAGTCGTACCGAGGACGAGTCCGAAGAAGTTTCCTTCTCGATTTCCAGCTTAAACCCAGAAGCAAAGCGTTTTGAGGTATTCCGAGCCAAGACGGTAAGAAATATGGGATTGCCCAAATACTCCGTGGATGTCTCGGAAATAGCAAAGCAGTGGCCTTTTGTGGAGAAAGCTGCAGTGAGTAGTCTATCCAACGCTGTACCAAAAGTCTTGCTGGGACAGGACAATTGGCCGCTCCTACGAGCCCGAAAATCTTTCTCAGGTCCTTGGAATGGCCCCATAGTATCACTAACATGGCTTGGTTGGGTCCTTCATGGCAACATACCTCTTAACCGTGCTTCTGAACCACAGGTAAGTATTCAGCTATCACATTGGCAGGATATTCAAAGTGAGGACGGTTTTAGTAGTCTGGATCAGTTAGCTAAGGATCACATATTGAACGACGGTTTTGGAGAAGCAAAAGAGTCAAATAGGCCTACTATTGAAGCAGAACGATTATTCAATGACACTACAAGGAAGATCGATATGCGGTGGGAGACTGGTCTGCTGTGGAAAAATGATGAGAAGCTACCCAAAAGTAAAATGATGGCACTGAAGAGACTCAATTCATTAGAAGCGCGGCGGAAAAAAGACCCAGAGTTGGCCAAGAAGTACTGCACACAAATGGAGAATTATGAACTTGTAAGTAAAGGGTATAGTCGCATACTTTTAAGGGAAGAGGCCAGACTAGAAGAAGTGAAAACATGGTACCTTCCACACATTGGAGTTATAAACCCAGGACTATTGCTAAGATTCCGTCAATTCCCTGTGGCTATCATCGCAGACATTCAGGAGATGTACTCCAAGATTAACGCTCATAACATTAACGCACTGGAACATATAAATGAATACCCCCAAGCAGTGGATGCCATATTACATCAGCATCACATGGACGATTATGTTCAGAGTTGTAGAAATGAGGAAGAGGCAATTCAGATGTATACAGAGGTTAGTGCAGTTCATGCAAAAGGGAGTTTCTTTATTAGAAACTGGGCTACGAATTCTGAAAAAGTGAGGAATGCTATTGCGCCTGAAGCATTGCCTAGTGGAAGCGAATTAGTAATTGGAACTAGTCGCGAGTCAGTGCTGGGATAGACTTGGGACACTATCAACGATGTGATTGAGTTCACCAAGTTTCTGGATAAACCAGGCTGGAAATTTAAAGATAATGAGATACCTACAAAACGCTTTCTCTTAAAGATGATGATGACAGTATTTGATCCCTTGGGAATGCTGACTCATATTACTATACGAGCCAGGAGTCTGATGCAAGAAATCTGGAAAGCCAAGTATGGGTGGGATGAAAAGCTTCTAGAGAAAATAATCGTGAAATGGGTCAAGTGGATGAACCTAATGGAACGAACATTCGTCATGAAGAAGACCCGAAAAAAGAAGAGTGATTTTTGTTGGTGTGGAGGATGTTGATGAGTTGCTTCAGTTATTATTTTGATTTCGTATTTTACATATTATTATTTTGGATCAGGTGTTGGGTTGTCTAATAAAGTTCATTATTGTGATTGAAGTCGAGAAAACCGGCATTTATTATTTATAGTTATAAAACTAGATTGTGTGTGTTAGTTCGGAGTTCAAAAACACCTACTGTTCACGTGCTGTCGGAAGGAAGGTGGCATGTTGTAAAGGCTGGTAGGAAGCTGAGGAGGGTTTGCGACTTTTTGAACCGTGTCATTCCTAGAGATGTGCCTTGGTTCTACGAATGACACGGTTCTCCAGGGATGACGTGGTTCAAAAAGTCGCCCACTCTCTTCAGCTTTATACCAGTCTTTACAGCATGCCACCTTCCTTCCGACAGCACGTGAAAAGTAGGTTAGGTTCAAAAATTCGATCAAGACTCGAACGATCTCCAAGAGCTGCTGGGCTCACTCTAAACATTCTGTGGGTTGTCTAGAGAGGAGAAACCGGTCATCTGCTCCTTCCCCAAGCCCTCAGCCCCCTACAGAACATATTTATACGAACTTTCCGGACAGACCTCGTACTGGAATTCGCTTCGTTTTTGACAAACCTCTCAGGAATAATTCATTTTGGTAATGTAAAAATTGGTACTCAACATTGATGAATAGAGACAAAAGGAAAGATATCCAACATCTGAGGATCCTATTACACAGTTGTAATTAAATAATCCTATTACATAACAGTTATTATAGTAAATAACAATGCCGCTAATGACCCTTCTGGTTGAGATGAGGCTTAAACCTTAATAAAATAAAAAATAAAATATTGTAAATAACTACAGAATTCATTACTGAAACTGTGAACCTTTGTGGGTACTGAATTCTGCAACATCAACAAAGGCAATGGTAGAAGTAATTCACTACCGACGTGATACCAAACAATTTGCATTCCTGCATATTTATAATACTATGTAAATAGATATGTTCCCTAACACCTATTAGCTACCTATCTAGGTCTACCTATATGTATCAACGTACTTTCACCAATTTGATATAATGTGGCGGTCAATTCATATATCTGCATTAAGGAAAAATTACCTATTGTGCCCCCGTTCGTATTAATCACTGTTACAACATTTTATATCACTGTAAGATCATCCTATAGACAATGTCACGAAAAGAGAGGGATTTATAAAGTAAGTAGGTACCTACCTACTTCCCGGCCAACAAACTTTATGAAAGCTTTGTTCATTTCTGAAGCAAAGTAAGTCTCACATATTTTTATGGCCCTGAAAACTTCCGTTTTTTCTGAGAAAGTGTTAGTCGAGCAATGGCAAGGGTGCGCTGCATTAGCAAGAATGAAATCCTTTACCTTCCTATCATAATTACAATCAACCTGTCCCAGGAGGTAGGTTGATTTAGCAATTATAGTGGTTTGTTAGACTTGAGTTGGACTTTTAGACTACGTATTATATTCTGAGCGGCGCTTTAAGCACTAAATTATTGTTCAACATTTTTTTGTGTTGGAGGTTTGTGATAAGAGCACACCGTAAATTTAATACATGGGGGGGGGGGGGGGGGGGGGGTGAAACTTGGTCATAGATGTTTTAAAGGGGATTTCTATCTGGTTACAATTCATTTACAGGATATTCATTCACCCATACAATGTGATTTTCGTGTTGGTATTTATCATTTTAAATCCAAGAATCGGATTCTGCACTCTTGAAAACCGCCTATTGCAAATTTTCAGCTAGAAACTCCGAATGGTTAAAAAGAAAATGAATTGACGTCATAGATGGATAGCGCTGAGGTTCCTCCCAGGTCAACGCAGGGTAAGATCGTTCCCCTTTCATTCTCCTTTCTTTACACCACTGTTTTGGACACATCAAATCATACGATACCCATAATTTAGCAACATTTTAAGAACTCTCTTCAAGACTTTACAGCTGATAGAATAAAATAGGTGAAATTTCAAATTTATGATGCAAATTCCTCAAATAAACTGCAATTTAATTGTCGTAGGTACCTTCTTTTTCTGCGTGATTTCAATTAAATTTGTTAAGATAGCGACCTACAGAAGAAGCAAATCACAAAGTGGTACTTATACAATTCCGCTACATTTTGATGAAGTAGGTACCTACTTAGGGAGATAAGAATCAAAGGGGATGAATTTCATTATTATAAGTAACAACAACCTTTTGTTAAAATGGGTTCCATTGAATTATAAGGGTTAATCAGCTAATTTTGATGGCATCATCCTTGCTCGTTATGTCTGGTGGGATAATGTGTACTTATCTATTAAAAGTAAAAAAAGTGTCAGATTGGCAAAACATTTCCCTTACCAAATGATGTTGGTTTGGTGAGTTTCAGATGAACCTGCTTCATCTCATGTATGGAAGTTTCCATTGTGGTGATTGGAATGTCTGCTAGAGGAACAAAGGATTCAGCAACGAAATCACTGGACATGCCTAGAAAGTCTTGATCCTTCACAACGAAATGGACTAACGCTGATTTCAAATCAGCTTGTTCTTTATTGAGTTGTCTGAAACAATTATCAGTTAAAAATTTTAAAAATTGTTATAAAGAAATCTCAATTCAATTTTGATTATTGGAATTATCTAGTGGCAAATATTTTTACAAAAGTATGCGATTTCATTTTCATTATGCATTGCTACATATAAGCTACCTAGTGATTTTGAAACCTATCGCTGCAGGATCCATTAGAGAATAAAATAAATCTACCGCTTGATAAACTATAAACAGTTTGACAGTTTTTAATCCAAGACTGACAATCCGGAAGCAAAAACATATAAATTAGGATGAGTTCAGCAATGGCAGATTTCAAAATTCGAAAATAGTTCTCAAAGCTACGTGATCAGAAGCATGCAAAATACCTCAGGCCTTTTAAATTTCAGGGCCTGCTCAGTGCCTTTTTTCAAGCTCTTCAAATTTTCTGAAAGCTCATTATGAATCTGAAAAATTTGAAAGTGTGCCAAAAATCACAAAATGAGCAGCATGAGAGAGATGTATAAAGTGGTCAAATCGATAGTTTTCTGGACGTTTTATGGTTAAATCTGATTCAGGATCCCTAAAGAAAGAAATACTTTGTTTATTGATAAAAATGTTGGGTTGACCTTAAGACAGAGACATTTGCAGTTATCTCTGTGTGTACCTGCCTATCGTAATTTTCTACTGGAAACATATAATTAAAACTCAAATTCAACACTTTTTTAATTTAAAAAGCATTTTTTTTAAATGGTCAAACATACTTAGGTATATGCTGCTATTTTTCTTCTGATACTTACAAAAGTTTCTGAAAGGATAACGTCAAGCCCTAAATACCTAAGGGCCACTTTCACCAACAACATAAACGACTTTAAGTTAGAAAAGATTAACAAATAACGGAGATTCCAGCTAATCGTCTTTCACCAGACCACTTTACGAGTTTAAACTCCTAACGAGGTGGCTTGAGGTTAATCTCCCAAGCCCCGGCCAGTTACACTTGCCAATCTCAGATTAGTGATAACAATGATATCAAGCAATATGGCCACGCACCAACTTTGTTATTCAAGTTTTTGATGATGAATTCACGCGATTTATGGCTCGGATTAATTTTCGATTCCTCGGATAAGGACGATGTCCCGCCCGAAGACGATCCGAAGATGTCCCGCCCAAGGACGATCCGTCGGCGCATTCCACATTTTGACGGGTTGGACGACGTCGAATTTCGGCGGAGATTCCGGATCTCAAAACCGACAGTTTTGAAAGTCCTCAAGCTTATGGACACTCACCTGGAGTTCCCTTCGAACAGTTAAGTTGGAAAAAGGCTTTTACCATCAAATTGATGAATTATAATACGAAATTGATGTAGGATGATAGGGAAATAAAGTATAATCGATGATGATAGCACGTTATAATACGATGTTGAATTGCTATCCCTTGTACAGTATGTACCTACCTATACCACATAAAATAACTTATGTACATTTAAATAAGGTGATCAACCGTCCTGCTTCCATCAAATGATGTGTCACACTTTCTTTGTTGGAAGTCAACGAAAAGTTGCGAGTAGATAGTAACTAGGTAACTAGATAAAAACGGCGCGGGTAAAAACGGGTCGTGGTTGTGATTCACTGCTTTATTGTCTTGATATGTCGGACACATGGCGGGTTTTCAAACTGTCGTTTCAAATTGTCCAATTTTTCATTGGACAGTTTGCGGAATCTCCGTTAAGGAAACTCGATTATTCCAATCTCGGTTTAAACGAGTTTTGGGTTGGTGAAAGACGCCATAAATAATTTTATCAAGCTAAAAACCTTGTGGCGGAAGGGATCCTTAGTTAAGAAGACCTGAAAACTTAAGTGTGAGTAAAAATCCGGTTATTACCCACATCTCTTAGGCGTCTGGCATTTATCGCCCGAGAAACCAAAATCCGTTTCCACTTTGTACTGGAAATCCATAGAAACTAATTTGAAGATGGATAATATTTCATGGAGATAAATATCCACATCTTACATTCACAATGAGTGTCTCTAAAACTAGTTTCCATAAGAAACAGCAGATGAAGCAAGAATGTAAAAATGTGATGCACGGTATTCTGCCCCCATGGACATTTTGGTTTCTTACACAAAAAGTTGAACTTCGGCTGAAGGAGGGTCAATATTTCTACACGATATCACAGGTTTTGAAGCTAAAAGGTTCAAGCATTCATGTTCATGAATATCAAGTAAGGCATTGAAAAGACATTTAAGGCAAATGCCCATGCCCACGCTTTTTTTAATAGACATTTATTAGGTAGGCATTCGATATCAATTACTTTTAATGGAGAACCAAACTGAAAAGAGCACTAAACTGTTTATACAATTACGGGAGATTGCAATGGTTACTACACTAACTCCAAGGATAGTAGTTCAGGTGCTGCTACAAGCGTGAATAGTATCCAAGCAGTACTAGGCTCCTAATGGAGTGAGCCTTGCTTTTCTCTAGAAAATTTTATAACGTAATGTAATTCTGTCAACTAGCTTAGACCAGCTGTACTATCCAAATGTCCACAGAGTTGATTGTTTGTGACTGATAGTACTTGGACATGACTAGTTCAATAATGTGCAAGAATGAAGCACCTAAGTCAAAAGATTCTCTCTCTCATCCTCCCATTAATCTAATAACTAGTTTTTAGAGGAGTACAATGCATACATGGAAATTAACCTGTATAATAAAAACGTTGATTATTCAATTATTTTCTTTGTAATTTTCAGTTTAGATCGCTGTATGGTGATTGTAACCGTACGGGAAGAAAGGTCTTAAGGACCTTCCCTTCTTGTTTATTCAAATAAAGGTCATCAATCAATCCCCCTTGTTTCTTATATTTCGGAGGAAAAAAATTATACTTACATCTGGAAAGTCTCATCAAACAATGGAAAAAGAGTTTTCTTATGGATTTTTGTCCGTGGCTTCACCACGCCATTGAATTTTTCTTCTGGAAGAAGCTGAATTTTAACAAACGGATCACAAGCTCCTGTGGGCAGTAAAGGCAAAACAAAATGAAAAATGTTCAAATATAAAAAGAAAAAATTAGGTACCTAAGTAAGTCAAATAAAAAGCTTACCATTGGAATCTGTGGGCAGAAGATTTCTGCAATTCAGGATTTCAATTCGGAGTAATGAATGTGCTGGTATTAGTTGCATTTTAACGGTCATCATTCCATAGGAAGGATGATTCTGAGCAGCTTGTTCCGATAATCTTTCAAGATAATAGGTGAGAATTAACTGGTCTGTTGGCATTGCATGTAACATGATATCTTTTTTAATTTTTCTGTAGGATTCATTTCCTTCCACAGATTCTTTCTGCTTGAAAAAACTAACCAACAGGTCCAGTGTTGTGTTCAAATTTTCAAAATAAGCAGGTGGTCGCCTCCTCTGTAACAGAATGAAGTAGGTAAACTTGGCTGGCATTCATGACTCCTTGTATTAATGGAATACATTGCTATTCTCAAAGTCATTAGGTAGGTAACCTACGCATTCAATGCAATTAAGTCACTATTGCACAGTACTTACAGCCAGACTATCAGCTACTGTTTCCGATAAAATATTGTATACGTTATCCCATAATATAGATAGGATACGTGCAAAGTTATCGTCACTTAATTGGGAGTATAGAGTGCGGACGTTTTCTTCAAGATAAAGCATTAGCCTGTCCAAATGGTTGTTGTCTTGATTGATAATCTCAGCACCTTGTTGGAGAAACCTCTTTATTGAAGGAGACATCTGGAAAAAAAGAAGTGCGTTTCAAGGTTCGGGGATCATTTTTCTTGGACCAAGAAGTTTATAGTGTTTATTACTTAATTGGGAATGAGCATTAAAAAATCAGGAGTTCATAACCCCAACCCTTCCAAAGTAGAGGGAACTGGTGACCACTTCAACCACTATAAAAGATCTCAAAATCTTACCACGAGAACTTTGTCCATCTTTCAACCACATTAAACTATATGATACGAGGGTCATCCCAAAAGTCATCCCAAGGGTCATCCCTATTTTTGAAAAAATCGAAAAAATGGTTTATTGACTAAAATATTTACATGGTTGGAAAGCTGCAGACCTGAATTATTTTTCCACATAGTCGCCGAGTCGTTCCTGGCACTATGCATACCGTGTGGCGAGTTTTTGTAAGCCAACAGCATACCAGTTTCTGTCCAATCCGCGCAGCCATTCGTTGACGGCGCCTTCGACTTCTGCGTCACTAGAAAATCGCTGGCCTCCCAAAAAAGTTTTCAATGCCGGGAAAAGATGGTAATCACTCGGGGCGAGGTCTGGAGAGTACGGTGGGTGGGGGAAAACGTCCCAATCAAATTTTCTGAGCAATTCCTGGGTCAAATTTGCTGAATGTGGCCTTGAGTTGTCATGAAGAAGCAGCACTTTTCTCTTCAAAAGTCCGGGTCTTTTGGCTTTGATGTTTTTTCTCAGTTGTTCCAAGACTTCACAATATCTGGCAGCGTTAATGGTCTCACCTTTAGGTAGGTAGTCAACCAACAGAACACCCTTGGAGTCCCAAAAAACCGTGGCCATAATCTTTCCAACGGACGTCGCAATTTTGGCTTTTTTTTGGTGCTCTTTTCTGGAGACTTTTCCAGACCATACTCTGTCTTTTCGACTCTGGGGTATTGTGGAAGATCCAAGTTTCATCCCCAGTCACTATTCGATCGTAAATGTCGTCTTCTTCATACTCAAGCATATCAGAAAAGCGGTTTGCTGCCTCCAAACGGTTTTGCTTGTGTTCGTCAGACAAGATCCTTGGAACCCACCTTGCACACACTTTTGACACCTCTAAATCTTCTTTTAGGATTCGACCAACTACAGAGCGAGTTAATTCGTACTTGGGATGAACACAATTCACAATTTCATCAATTGTATGGCGTCCATCTTCATCAAGTGCTGGGCGAACGGCCACAATCGCCTCCTCTCGAGTCGAACTCGACGGGCGTCCACTACGCTGCTCGTCATACACCAAAACACGTACTTCCTCAAAACTTTTTCGATCCTTTCGGACCAATTGGACACTCATCGCATTGTCACCATATGCTTGACAAAGTCTACGATGAATTTCAATCGCGGTAACCCCCTCCTTGGTCAGGAATTTGATCCCAGAACGCACTTCACAATCGACGAAATCGCAAGGGGGGGCATCCATGTTTCTAACTGAATAGGTTATCAACAAACCGAAACAGCGGCCTGAAACTTTTACAGGACTACCACTACATCCAAACAAAAAACTTGAGACCATCCGTAGGTTTCTATGACTTGTAGGTTTTTTTAAAGAAAATAGGGAAACTTACTTTTGGGACGACCCTCGTACAAAGTTTGAACGATGAAAGTTGTTTCATCTGAAACAAATATTTACTCAAAGAAACATATTCTCGTGGTTTTACGAAGACCATGTAAGTCGACTACCTACTGGTACTTATTAAATTTGTTGAAGCTCCCCACTAAATGTTTCATAATAGGGAAGATTGAGTTAGAAGAACAGAGAAAACATTTAAGAGAAATAGTTGTACATTTGTTTCTTCTTCTAGAATATGAAATAATTTATATAGGTACAAAATATCCAGCAGATCTAATGAGCAAGTTTGAGACTTTTCTGATTTTATACTACTCTTTATTATATTTATTTTCTAACATTTTAGCACTATTTGTGCATGGAAATTTTAAACGCTTTGTTCATGGTACACACTTTTTCTAAATAACATTTTGCAGCAAATATTGATTGTTGTTGCTGTTTTTACCATATTCAGCGATTTTGCAAACAGATTGTTTGAAATTTGATCAGATTTTTGTACAATGTACTCATAATTTTTTGTTTGATTGTTGATCTATCCAAAAACATATATCTTATGATGGTCAGATGTCATTTACAAGGATATAAAGAGTATTTCAAAAGTAATGGGTTTTTTTTAGATGTGTTTATAACTTTAATAGAAACCTTATTTTCTCTATAATTGTTTTTCATATAATTCTTCACCATCTACTATTCGCATACTAAAAGCAACACCAGGCGTTATTTGGGCCCCACGAATAGTAGCAGTTCCAGTGAACCTCCCCCCCCCCCCTCCTTTTTGTAAAATTAAGGTGGTAGAGGGACTTTGGGTTCTGTGTTTCAGTAAACCCTCCACTGTGACCCAAAGCGTCTATTGCGGATTCAGTGACCCCTTGTTGTCACACATGACAGTGAGGCTATGTGTAACTTAGCACAAAATCATCAGCATGAATTCTGATCCTCTCTTTGGAGACTTTGATGACGACAACAATACCAGATATGATAGCTAAACAAAGGTTAAACCTGAAATGGTAGTTCACGGTTTTTATATCATGCCTACATGATTTAATCAAATCGACAATATTTCTAAAGACACAGTCACAATGCCTCTCATCCAACTCGGCAGTTGTTTTGTCATGTTTTGTCCAGGGATCAAGGCTTATATTTATGAGAGAATTCGGCCTCAGATGTCCCCAAAGGTAGAAACCCGATGGAATGAGGAGACATGATCTAGCAAAACCATGGTTTCGCATACCATTTCAGGAGATAATGTGGTTTAATTTGGCTTGGAAAGGCATATGTCTGAAATGGTGTGGGCAGTGTGGCGAATTGCCCACTTTGCTAAAACCTAATTTTATTTTGGCATAAATACATCACCTATAATTTTTCTATTTCCAACATCTTGGAAAAAAACTCTAGTTCCAAATCTACGCTTAATTGTGACTCGCTGTGGGGGCGTATGTTCATGTGTCTCTAGACGATTGCCTCCTGACTACAGTCTTTGATGACAGAAACAATAATACTGAATATGATCTTTAATTAAAATTCTAGATCGTTGGTTATCATTTTGATGAGCCATTCGACAAGCTGACACCTTTTTCTAGTGATCTGCCAGTTTATGTTCTTCTGTAATATTGAATATTGTAATAATGCAAGTATAATTACGTTTTTTTAATGCATTGCACACTAATCACTAAGTGATATTCTCAACTCAACTGATCATAGCCGGAAAAATTTAGCAAGTATAATATTGTCAGACTATTTCCTTGTTGTTTGCCAAACGATCAGAGCAAGGATTTTTAAGGGCAGCTAAGCCTCACATTACCCTGTAACTGCTTGGAAATTTCACCAAGCATCGACTAAACAGTTGCACAATTCGTAGTGTGTCTTCATTACTACAGACATTGCTGCAAACTAAGTTGCCATGGCAACAGTAGTAAATAAAAATTACACCATGGATTATTAATCAGAGAGCGAGGGAGAGAGATCATGCAAATGAGGAGGTCAAAGCTGTAAACCTTATTGAAAAAAGTGCTTTAGAAAAGCAAATTTTCAATACATACCTACATATATTCATATAAGTAAGCAAGTGTTGGAATTTCGGGTTCGGTTTTCGTTACTTAGCACATATTTCCAAGGAAAAGCTTTTCAAAACGTTGCTATTACACTTATGTTGAGAAACAACTTCATTTCATAAAAAACATTACAATTCATTATTCCGGAAGGTTTTGAAATCAATTGGTTTCCATGGCAAGGCAGTTATACGAGAATGCATTGCTGAATTTAATGTATTCTATTTAATATAGGCAGTTTTCTTCTAAAAATTATTACAGAGAGTTAGAGAAGCCATGCATAGGCCCGTCTATGAGTGCTATCATGAGGATAAATCTTCTTCAGATTCTTACAACCTTTCAGTTGACAAGTTAGTGTCCACACTAAGCCAGATGTACCTAAATCTTGGTTCAGAAGTCTAAATAGGGGGAACAGCATAGCTGCATGACAACTCTAGGCCCTGTGTTCAGAACCAGGAAACCTCTTGTTTCAACATTAAAAATCAATTTTCAAGCTTGTGAAAATCTGAGCAACATTAGTCCCTACACACCACCACATCTTATTTACTTATGATTTGATTACAAGCAACTCATGTTGGGTACCTATTGTTTTAGAGGGAAGGTCAACCCTTACCTTCACAGCCATGGTTTCCATCAGTTCTATGATTTTATTTTGAACAGTGTCTACAGAATTTTCAACTACTCTTGTTAATGTTTCTTTACAGTGATCTGCTTGAGCAGCGTTGCTGACTTCAGAAAGATTCTTAACGATCTCATCAACACCAAGTTCATGTGTGAAAGGTAGTATAGATTGCTTCACATGATCGATATTATTCACAGCCAAACACCACTAAAAACAGAAGAAATTATTTAACAAATGAAACAGAAGTAGTTCAAAATTTTGAACGAATATTAGTACTTAGATGATTAGAAATATTGCGATATTGAAAACGAAAATACTACAATGAATAACCTAACAATATCAAACAAACAACCACAACATAACAACTCACTTCATTTGTGATAACAAATGTTTTCCCAAACGAATTTTCAACATCTCCTAATGAAGCAACTTTTTCCCCCATTTGTTCTGCATAAAACACTGAGCATCGGCATATGTCCTGAAAATGCAAACAGTTAACAGAATGAAATGAAGATAGAGAACAAATCATCGTACAATTATACATATGTAGGTACATACATTTCAAAATCGTTTAATTGGTTTAATCTCTCCATTTTTGTATTCTCTGGCGTCTCAAGTATTACACAAATAACTACCCTCCTACTGCAAAAATGTTTGTGGATACCCATTAGGGCCTCTCACACGTACACTCAAGAGTCAATGACTGAACGGGACACTCTTGAGTCGAAGTTTGAGTGCGGTTAAAACTCCACACTCCTAATTTTTGTCTTCCCACTCTTGCGTGCGCTCAGAACTGTCGGTCAGGCGTCTGCCGTTCAAGAGTGGGCCACGCAAGAGTGTGTTGTTTTTGGACACCACACTCTTAACCACACGAAAGCGCGGCACCTAGGTTCGTCCACTCAAAAGTGTACGTGTAAAGGATAAACTTCCAGTTTTAACCTCACTCCTAAGTGGCGTGTGGAAGGAGGAAAAATTGGAAAATTTTCACCACACGCCCAAGCGTCAACAGCACACAGCGTGATATGGCTGTTGTAAGAAGCAATAATAACGAACAGGCTGTTGTTTTAGCTGATGTTGGTTGTTACGTGCGTGTGCGGAAGGAGTTAGGAAGGAAACGTCGTATTTGGGTGAAGAGGTTCAGAGAAGAATTCAATGATAGACCACTCCTTCGAGAACTGAGGGAAAATTACCCGGACGACTTCAGGAATTACCTGAGAATGGATGGTTCTATATTCGATTTACTTCTCGATTTAGTAAAACAAAGGATCACAAAAAAGGATACAGAGATCTTATTGAATCCGAAACTTTCTTAAATTCCTTCCTAAATGCTCCACGAAGGCTTTGGACTTTCTTGTAAACGAAATCCCGGTTCGCGCTGGGAAATATCGGTTTGCAAAATTCAACGAGCTTGTCGTAAGCTTCATTTTTTAGATTCTTGTTGACATACTCTTTCGATTTAATCTTCCATAGGCACGGCATTTCTCTGTACAGTTCAATAAAGGTCGTTAACACTTCCCTGCTCCAGCATCTGCTGTCTGCCATGTCTAGACGTCCTGAGCACAGTTTAAATTTACACGAGGCACTAGGGAGGAAACGACTAAAGTGAACGCGGCGATCTACGTTTCTAACCCCACTTCTACCCTCACGCATAACTGTGATTCACACTGACACTCTTGACGTTTGGTTGGAGTGCACTCGAAACCGTCGAAGCCCCCCGCACGCCAGCTCTGTTCCAAGGTCCACACAGAATTGCCGTTTACACTAATACTTTTGATTCGAGACTTGAGTGTCCCATTCAGTCGTCGACTCTTGAGTGTAGGTGTGAAGGGCCCTATTAGGCTCGTTTCACAATTACCCGGCAGCCGAGGGCACCAGGCACCCGGTTGTTGGGGTGATGATTCAAGGGGGTGCAGTATCGCATCTACCTGGTGAGATATTAAAAGGTCCAGGGAGGCCGGCTCTCCCAAGAGCTGGGGATAACTGCCGGCTGAAGCTAAAAGTTTGTTGGGGCGTAAATTAAATAAAACCTTTCACATCTAGCCAACACTTTGTAAAAATACACGTTATTGCGTACATTTTTAATTATTTTTTAACCTTTTAGCGAATTTTTGTAGAAAATGAAGATATTGTAATGGCTGCAAAAATTTTAAAACCAAAATTTTCTTCATGGGAATCGGAGCGTTCTGAAACGATACCTGGATTTTAATTTTTTTCAGATGTAGCTTTATAAATGAAGTGTCATCCCTCACGATAACTCTCCATATAATTGAAGTAAAAAATCAATTTTTCCACTAGAAAATCAAGCATTCCAAAAGAAAGGGTAAATTAGGTGGATAAAACTTTTCAAGTACATCAAATTTGCCAAATAAAAAAAATTAGCTTAAAAAATCATTAATAAAGACAAAAACGGCTAAAAGTCGATAAATTAATCTTTTTCTAATTTTCATTTTATTTTTAGCAGAATATTATTCATGAAAAGTTAAATTCTTTGAACACCAGCATTGAAAAATAAATGCACTAAATCATGATGAAAAACGTACTTAAACTTCATAAAATATCCCAAACAAATATATGAATTATTTAAATAAATAAAGCGAATAAACTTCTAAATAAATAAATAAATAAATATATATATATATATATATATATATATATATATATATATATATATTCTTATATATATACAGGGTGATTCCCTCGCAGATGCAAAAAAAAATTTGGGTAAAACTACATCAAAAATGGAGTAAAATGCCGCTAACTGCATATTTTTATCTCAATCCGTTCTCGAGATATGATTTTTTAAAGGTTTTTTCAGGAAAACCGTGTTTTTTTCCTTTTAAACTCAACTTTCTCCACTTTACTTCATTCAATTTTAACTTTTGACCACATTTTCGGAATCAGCATTAAATTTACTATAAGAATAGTGTACTTGGGTTCTTAAAAAGTACCATCCAAAGGCCCTCACATCAGCTCAAACATTGACGATTTTGAAAAAAGAATATTTCTGAAAATCTTTGAAACTTTACTACTCTTTTAAAAATAATCCTGGAAACTGGCAAATCTCATGAAAACTGCTTCGTCTAATACTCTTTCCAACGGTATAATCAAGTTTACTTTTATTTTGTTATTTAGTGGATAAAATTATGTTTTAATGTTAAAAAATGTGGGTTTTTCAATGAAATTGGTTTTCTCGAAAGATGACCCTCCATGAACCTACGAGTATGGGGTCGGTTTCTATGTATTTTTTCACGCTGTATCGAATGGTAACGTTTGTAGATCTCTCCAACTCCGTTATAACCGAGTTTTACACTTAAAATCGCAAATGTTTAGTTTGTTTGTTACGATTAAATGTATGTGTGTTATGGGGTATAACTAGTACATTAAAGTGTAAAACTCGCTTATAACGTAGTTGAGAGATCTGCAAGAGTTTCCATTCGATCCAGCGAGAAAAAATACAAAGAAACCGACTCCTTACTCGTTGGTTCATGGAGGGTCATCTTGCGAGAAAACCAACAATTTCATTGAAAAACCCACATTTTTTAATATTAAAACATAATTTTCTCCACTAAATAGCAAAATAAAAGTAAACTTGATTATACCGTTGGAAAGAGTATTAGACGAAGCAGTTTTCATGAGATTAGCCAGTTTCCAGGATTCTTTTTGAAAGAGTAGTAAAGTTTCAAAGATTTTCAGAAATATTATTTTTTCAAAATCGTCAATGTTTGAGCTGATGTGAGGGCCTTTGGATGGTACTTTTTAAGAACTCAAGTACACTATTCTTATAGTAAATTTAATGCTGATTCCGAAAATGTGGTCAAAAGTTAAAATTAAATGAAGTAAAGTGGAGAAATTTGAGTTTAAAAGGAAAAAAACACGGTTTTCCTGAAAAAACCTTTAAAAAATCATATCTCGAGAACGGATTGAGATAAAAATATGCAGTTGGCGGCATTTTACTCCATTTTTGATGTAGTTTTACGCAATGTTTTTTTGCATTTGCGAGGGAATCACCCTGTATATTAAGGGAACAATACGAGAGCAATAAAGCATGAAACGACAGCGATACCAATCGTAATTTTAAGAAACATACACATTGATCGTACTATTTTACAAATTCAGGCTTTTCTGCTAACGATATTGAAGAGAGTTTTGCGAATAAACTTCTGCTTATATATATAGATATATATTTTTTTTCTAGAAAATTGTATATCATTTGCATACATATATTAGAACAAGTTTTTAGCCATATACATTGATAGTTAACAATAAATTTCTTTCCACTTAGTGCTCAAATTTCAAAACAATTTAACAAATATAATACGATAATTTACGAAAATTCGCTCATACTATCATGCTGCAAGACAACATTTAAGGATAGAGTTCTCGATTTTGAGACTTGAAGCATCAAACATGTCGATACTCATTCGGAAGTAGTTGAAAAACTGATCTTCATCTTTTCTTAATTGGTTGAAAAGTCTGTGGAATGCACTTATCGCCTCTTTTATCATGTTGATGGGATGAACCCGGAGAATTTTGCGGCTTCTTGTTTTCATTTGTTGCACCAACAACGCTAATTTAGTTAGATTCAGTGCAATTTAGTGCATTCCATCGCACACGGAGTTCAAGAAGCAACTGAAAATAGAACGAACCGGGCAAACGGCTAAGGACTATGTGAAAACGATAAGTTGGAAAGCCGGTGCCATCGACGGGTACAAAACCGTGTACCCCGTTGCCGGATAATTGTGAAACGAGCCTTAAACCCTGATTCTCAACTGGTGAGCAAAACCACTTTTCTTTCTTGATCAGTCAAGACACTATAATGGACATTTCTGCATTTTAAATGACCAGATGTCATGTAAATAATCACAGTTGAAGCAACATAACTAACAAAATGAGTGGCTGGAATTCTTATGATTTTTCCTTTTAAGCACCTAATTATAATTTAATCTAAAATTCCAAACACTTACATCCATAATCTTTGCCACAAAGGTAAATGAATTTTCGACATCAGGCCATGCTAGTTGGTTCCAAAATACCTTTATCTGAAATCAGAGAAATGTAAAAAAAATTATAACTTGAAATATTTCATCCAACATTTTATATAAACATTTAAAAATTTTTTTAATTGACTAGGGAAGATTGTTAACCATACCTGATTGAATATTGACCGAGTATCAACTGGAGAAGATGAGAATTTCGTCATACTATCAACTGGAGTCAAATTATCAATCTCCACTGCCTTCGCGATTCTTTGTGTGGCTTTGAATACTGCCATGTCTAGCCAATGTCTAACTCCCAAATGGAACCATATGTGGTATCTGCTCAACTTGAACTTATCGTTTTCCACTGGGAATAATCCTTGGCCGAGCCTAAAAACAATATTAAACAAACAACATTTTTTGAAAACCATTTCTTACGAAATTACCAATCAAGTTCAAATCGCATTAGTACACACAAATGATTGTGATATAATACTACGATATATTCGTAACACCTGCTTTAAACTACTCACCCATTCTCAAATGTTTAAAATAAAAAAATTGTCATTTTCGTAATGGTAAATTATCCTCATCAGTCCCCTAATGGAATTTCGATTAAGTTTAAAGTTACCAACATTACTGATACGTAAAAATAATAATCAATTTCTTATCGGCATGACCTATCACACTCAGATAGACGAAAAAAGTACAACTTTTGACAGCGATTAATAAAATTCATGAGGAGAAAACACTTGGAATTCCACATGAATTGCAGGTTTGAAGAACAGTCTAACATCAGGTGTTTCGTACAATGTAATCATGGAAATAAGAAGTAAACATGAATAACTTACATTAGACAACGTTGTAGAGCGAGATATAATTCAAATAATGATGTTCCCATGGTTAGAGGATCTGAATCCGCATTTTCAATATCTGGAATGTTTCCTTTGAACTTCAATTGTTTCATGGTTGAACAAACTTCTGTTACCAAAGGTTCGACAAGTTCAGCGATCTAAAGACAATAAGATTTCAAATTGACACAGATTGAATCATAGTTGAAAACACACTTAAATCATCTGTGAAGGTGAGCGATATAGCCATTCAGCATGATCGCATGAACAAATTTTCGTAAATTATTATGTAATATTTATGTTAAGCAAATAGTTTTGAAATTTGTGCACTTTGAGTGCAATGAAATTGTTAATTTACAATTTTATGGCAAAAAAAAAAAAAAAATCTAAATATTAGTCAGCCATTCAAAATTAGATGCCACATGTTTCTTTGTTTTGCAGTTTGCAAGCACATTTTTTGTAGCACCTATTAATGAAATTTAGGTGTATTTTAATGCCCCATTTTAAGCATCATTTTGTGCATTCTTAAATGTTTTTTGAATAATGTTCCACTAAAAAATATAAATTCAATAATTTTAAGCCATTTTTGATTGATTAAAGATTGATTTTTTAAGCATATTTTTGAAATATGACCAATGCCCAAAAAGTGCGGTCCAACAAACTTGTCAATTCATATAGAATGCTTTATTTTTGGGTGAAAGAATGGACTTTTATCTTAATTCTAAGGAAAGTTATCTTGTGGACTGACACATGTAAATATGCACGCAAATATGCTCATACACACACACAAGCATATTTTTTTAACTCCCTTCAAAGGCGGAGAGGAGACATCTTCCACGAAAAACTAATAGTCACCCGGACAGCATGAAAATGGCGATAGTTGAGGGCCTAAATGCCCTCTGAAGCCCATTCTACTCACTGAGAAGAAATGGGGGAATCAGAACACTGTCAGATTTCTTTACCATCTACTGACTCATGCAGAGCAGTAGCAAACTCAGTAGATGAGCTGGGTTTTGGGGCAGAGGTGTTGCTACGTCACACCACAACTGCTGCCTGACGAAGTCAAGGTCAGCAGTAGTGTGGGTGACCTCCCAACTCGAGCCTCTTAGGAGCAGGCGCTGGCGGCATAAGGATGAGATGCTGGCTGAAAGAGAGACAACACCAAGCCCATCGGCCTTGACCGGTGCGTGGATGTAGGAACTCGAGACACCTGGTGCGAAGCCTAGCCATGAGCGCACAGCAAAGCGAACTTCACAATCTAACTCAAGAAGTCTCCCAGCAGTAAGCCTGCCAAAGACTAACCCATAGGTTAGCTTTGGCAGTAAGTATATGTGAAGGAGGTGCAGCTTCTGCTGTAGCTTCAGACACGAGCTCTCCTCCAAGGTCCACACAGTTGGTGGCTATAGTGGCCACATCCATGAAGTCAACCCCAAGGTTCCACCAGACCTCCAACAGGGATCATGCAGGATGGGTGACTGTACTAAAACAAAGCACTCCTTACCAGGCAACATGCTCAATTAACTCTTTCGCTGCTAACCCTCTGGGTAGGGAACCTGACCACTACTAACCGTATCAAGGTTCATTCGCTCAGTGGTTGACATGGAACAGAGCGTTACTTTTATTCCACGATTGAAAGGAAAACATTGATCTTTAGGTTCTTTCCCACTACTAAAGACCGATACGGGGTAAAAATTACCTGCTACTATCCTTCCACAGGCTTGGAAAGTCAGCGTTAACAATAGGGTAGAGAGTGGATGGATCCGCTCTAGTAGTTGAAAAGGGCTCAAATGCGCGGATGAATCTACACTAGCAGTGAAAGTGCTAAACGAGCAGGTACATAATGGCTTAGTCAGGGCAAAATGGCTTACAGTGTCAAAGGCCTTAGCGACGTCCAGAGTGGCAAGATGGAGCTGCTGTTTTTTGATGTGGGCCAGCAAAATGACATTTTAGAGAACTGTTAAGTTCTCCACTCTGCCATCCGCTGGTTGAAATGCTCTCTAGATACCACCAAGGACACCAGCCACTTGGAAGCGAGATGCCAGAGTCTTTTGGAAGCGGGGGAAAACTACCGGCGATATAGAAACCAGGAGGTAGCCTCCAGGTACACTTCCTCTTTTCTTTGGGATGGACAGCACTTATGTGGCTCGTCATGAAGCACTGGCATGCACATAATGCAGTGTAAGGAATCCCTGCTGGAAGCTGGAAGTATCGCCGGCTCACCAGGGCTGTGGCTGGGAGCACTCAAGAGTGGCTCCCAAAATTCCACAAACTCCTGGAGAGGGAGCAAAACTTGTCTTTCCCCAGCATCCTCCAGTACCTCCACAGATACACAAGCTGGATGCTTCCTCCACAACTTCTGGACTCACTGGTCCTACCTTCTTGCTTGCTTATTCGCTCTGCGACCTCCACGGGGCACCAAAGCAGGAGGATTTCCTCCTTAATGCCTTGCCACAGTCGCTTCCTCACCTCATGGAAAATCCTCTGTACATGGACTGCGACCTCATCTTTCAAGCCACCAGACCCCTCAACAGCCCACCTTGCCAGTTCCTGCAGGAAGGAGCTCTCATAACCTTCAACATGGCCTAGCTGCTCCCCGAACCTCAACACTTCAATCTTCAGATCCTTGAGAAGACAGGAGTTCCAGGTGAGGATTGCTGAATGGCGGGCTGCTCTTCCACGCCTGTAGGGGATGTGAGAGAGGTCTCACGGTTATTTGCCAGGATCGAATCTTGGACAAACTGCTTATAACGGGGCCTCAGGCGATCAGAATGAATGGCAGAAAGTGTGCACATGAGAAAACTTTCTTGCAAAAAGAAAACATTATTATGGCGTACCTCTTTACACACTGCCTCTGCCTCCTCTGCTGATATTCAACTCAATTTTTCAGAAGCATACCTGGACCGCTCTTGCTATTTATCAATTGCAGGGTTGGCCTGTACAGGATGCTTCTGCCAGATGTGGACACTAAGGTTATGCTTGGAACTGAAGGCTCTCTCACAGTAGGCACACTGGTGGGCATCTACAGGGAAATTTAACGAGGAAGTAGGATCGGGAGACGAGGATGAAGAAGAAGGAAAGGAAGGCTGACCCCCCCCCCCCCGCCTGGAGTGCCCCAGGTTGCCTCCCCTTGAACCCTGCGTCCCAACGGGCTGCAGGAGTTATGAGGCTCACTGTAGTTAGAAACCATAACGGGAAAGCGCAAATTTTCAGGAACAGAGGGCCCATTGACACAAGCCTCCCTCCTTGATGCCAGCGGGTCATTCAGCCACCCTCTGTTCACCCAGAGGGTGCCCGGGTTGCACAATGGGGTCATATGACCTAGACTTGGGGAGGGATAAGAAGGAACTCCTAAGAGTTAAAAACACAGGCTGTTACCCTACCCCAACAACTCAACACACAGACACAACTTTTTCTTAAAGAAAACTCTCCTCAAAGGTGGAGGGGGCACACCATTGAATTGAAATAAATAAATAAATATAAATAAATGAAAGAAGTGAGGAGGACGCCCAGGTTCATCTGTTGCTGGCTCTAGGGATGAGGGAAGTTGCAGAAGGAGGAGGGGAAAGAGAGAGATGAAAGGAAGTGCACCTATAAAATGGCCACTAGTTGAGATAAGACTCCCGAGGACAAGAGTGGTGAGACACACATATAAAGCGTTAAAATCCAGGATTATTTTCAGAAGGCCTAAAATTCGCTAAAACAAAGCGTTTCTAACCAGTGAATCGAATATCAATCTATAAAGTGTTTTCATAGCCATTAAAACATTTAGGAATACTCACTTTTTCATCATAAACCCGATAGGATATCACAGCATACTGAACTTTGAGTCTCCTGCAACCAAATAGGTGCTTTAAATGTAAATACTTGTGCAGGTGTAAACACAATAATAAGAGTGTTCCTCAACTTACGTGTAAAATATTTTATCAAAGTGTTCTATACTTCGCTGCAGATCTCCTCTGACTTGTTGGGTGACTTTAACAGCATGCTGAAGAAGGTTTTCACTAGAAACTTCTGTAGGTCTTGTACTTTCCACAAGTTGAACAAACCTGAAAACGCAATTTACAGTGATTGTCTATGCTGCCATCTCGGGACCAAGCAAATCACCTCATAAAATGAATTAATCAAATTAAAAAAAATGAAATAAATAAATAAATATCAAATGCTATTTTAGCATAAGAGAGAGAAATGATAAGGTATCTTATTAATGTAGGTGCTCGGGTGGCATAGTTCATTATGCAACATTCCCTGGGTCGTAGTGAGTTGGGTTTTAGATTGAGTGATTTGATTCTTACCATTCTGATGCAGACTGTTTTATTGCATCATCCAGACATTCCAAGATAGTTGGGGTTTTCTTCTCTCCATTTTGGAGCCAGCCATAAATGGATGACGGGAAGAGATCGATATCATCTACAACTTCCAATTTTGATAGCTCAGCAAGGATACTGCAACGGAAAATAGAATTGTAATTAAATAATTACGGAAATGATCTTGATTAAAAAAAAAAAAAAAAAACTATTTCGTAAGGTGCTCGTAATGATTTTTTGGAGGTGTAATCTATAGAAACACAGGAGAAATCTATAGACCAAATCCATCATATCTTTAAATTGCCCAATAGCGAGAAAATGCAAGAGAAAAATCGGAAAAATTCAACTTTTTTTCTGTTTTAAAACAATCAACAGAACTTACAGCAAGAAATGGACGACTTGGAAAAGCTATTCAGACATATTTGCGTTTGATGTCAATGATTTGATTGTAATTAACTAAAATTGAATAATCAGTTAAGAAAGTATACATCAGCTAAAAGCTGGAGGAAAAACTGCTTTTTCATGTGTGATTCCTATCTATGATCGTGAAAATTCATATCTGTGGAGGCACAGGTATTGAGCCAAAATGTTTAGTTTAAATTGCTATAGTATGCATCGAATTACAGGGTGCTGTAAAGAACCAATAATTCCGAGTATTTTGGTTTATTATGTATTTTTAATAATAAACCTTTATCAAACAAGAAAAAATATTCAAAAAATTAACCACTCGGAAAAGAATCCGTCTGTTTGCCATCTGAAGATTTCTTCAGAAACTACTGGATCAAACTTTACGAAATTTGGCCCAAAAACCAGGCATTGGCCAGTAATCTTGGTATCTCTTTTGGTCAACTATACGGTTAAATTTAACAGCTGAAATATTAAAATATCAAGATTTGGAAAAATTATAGTGTTTTTTGTTTTCTGTACTGTTAATGATGGCGATCACTCCAATGAATCAAATGAAGGGCTCCTTAACCCTTTCGCGACGGCCGCCGTATTAATACGTCGGCACAGATGTCCTCCGTAACGCCTAACGACGTATTAATACGTCGGCCATCAAGTGCTCCGTAACGCCTGCTGACGTATTTTGGCGTTTTCGAATTTCCCTCCATTCTATCGACTCTCATGCCATCCGTTGAGAGGCATTGTAACTAATATTTACGTCTAGTATCTAATAGAATGCGCTGAGATCAAAGACGTTGTTGAGAGTTTTTATTCACATCAAAATAGCAGGAAAAACGTAGTCTTGGTCACTCTTGTTTTTTGCCCGCATTCGGTCTTTGACATAATTTTACTCATACCTGTTTCCATTCTTGTACTTTCTTTTACGTTTTTATTCCTCACCATAGACCACCACAGGTGGACGGATGAAGAAATTCGTAAAGAAATAATAACTGGGAGAGACAGTGAGTTAGGGAGTGATCTGATTGACGTTGAAATTGAAGCTCGTTCAACAAACTTTTTGGATCAACTCAAAGACGATTATTTTGACGATTTTCTCGATGATGGTGATCATGATACTCGAGAAATTTCAAATTCTAATATTCTTGATCCAGTTCCGAAAAGCGAAGGTGGTTCACCGCGCGTGGAGGGCCAATTATTCAGGCACAGGGGGTTGGAGGGCTCCGAGGCAGTCAGGCCAGGCGCGTTGCAGTGGCTGAACGACGCCCGTCGCGAAGGGGTTAAGGACTGGAACGTTTACGGGGAAAAATGTGTGTTAAAACAACATGAGTGTGAGTGAGAACTGGTGTGAACATAGTAAAAATCGCCTTATAAACTCCAACGATTGTATCAGCTGATATTGTTCCAATGGAATTCCCACTTCTCAGAATCAAAACTCTTGTCACTGATAGATGGACTAGGCAAGCCTAGGTAGGTGTTTTATCATACCTCATTAGTTTTCAGTTGGTCCATTGGTTGGTGGATGCCTACATCTAATAATTACGTTTAGTAAAATAATAATAAATTACAATATAATAATAATAACTACGTGTAACTAAATCTAACAAAGAAATAATAACCTCTGTGTAATAATTTGAAGCGTTTTATTGAATCAAAACTTCTCCTCACCACACTATTACATATAAACCTGTAAATAGAGAATCCCAATACAAATAGGGAGTACAGAAGTCACCAGCAAACCAACAGTAAACTACCTGGGAATCACATTAGATACTAAAATTACATTCTGGGAGCAAATAAAGAAATCAGCAGACAAGGCGTCAAAGAAAACAACTGCTCTTAGTCATCTCATGAGAAATATCAATGGGCCAAGACTATGTAAGCGTCGTCTCATGATGACCGTTGTACAATCAATACTCTTGTACGGTGCGGAGGTACTTGGGCAGATGCTCTAAACATTGCCTACTATCGCAAGAGAATTATTGCAGTTCAACGAAGAGGAGCGCTGAGGATTGCATGTGCCTACAGAACAGTGTCAGAGCCAGCCATACTCGTACTTACAAGCAGCATCCCAATCCATCTATTGGCTGCAGAACGCAAACGAATCTTTGATAGAAGAGAGGAAGGAGAAATAGCTCATTTAGCCGCTGAAGAGAGAGAATATACAATGGCAAGATGACAGGAAATGTGGACTGTAGAGCAGAGAGGGAGATGGACAGCACGCTTGATTCCTCAGATCAAGGTATGGCTAGATAGAAACCATGGAGAAGTAAACTTTTTCCTGACTCAGTTCCTTTCTGGTCATGGGCTGTTTTACGCATATCTCTATAAAATGGGAAAAGTAGACTCCCCAATATGTCCATACTGCCAGGAAATGGACGATGATGTGCTCCATACTTTCTTTGTATGTAAGCGATGGGCTACAGAAAGAAGAAGGCTGCAGGATGCTCTGGAATTACCACCTCAAGACGTGACACCGGAGGTGGTAGTATTAAAAATGATTGAACGAGAGCAAAAATGGAATTTTGTAGCTGCCTACGTTGAAGACATCCTCCAGAAAAAGATCATCTTGGAACGGGAGAGACAGAGGAGGAGGGAGCACATGGATCGAGAGGACTGAAGAAATTTCTCAAGGACTCGACCTGAAGTAATGTGTTAAACAGTTCCAGGCTGAGTTCCAACGTGGGAAAAGGAAGGTGAGGTTTTAGTGGGTTTGAATCCCACATGCGGTCCCTCTTGGGTATCTTACGAGATCCGATTACCACCTTAGGATCTTAAAGATTTCCTCACCTGCCTACGTATTAATAAAAAAAAAATAAAAAAATAAATAAATAAAATAAAATAAAAAATAAAAAAACCTGTAAATAGAGAACAGTACCTGAGCATGGAGTCAAGTTGGATTAGGCAGCTTTTATCAGGAACATAAGTCTTCCTCAGTTTACGAATACCTTGGAAAATGGAAGGAAGGAGACGCTTTGTACCATCCCAGAACAGCTTTATCTAAAAAAGTATTGAAAAAAAAAATAATAATAAAATAAAAATAAAAAATTTGTTTTGAAAGTTTTTTTTTTTTTTTAAATTTGAAAATATGTTTTCAAAGCTCACAGAAATAGAAACCGTTGTGAATAAAATATATGTTGTGCTTACTTCATCGTCAGAATAAAGACCATTGTTGAGGGGATCAGTCACAGACAATATAATATTTGAGAACAATTTGAAGTTCAATGGTTGGCTAGCATGCAATCGAATAAATTCAACCCATTGTGCCATCTTCTCATCAGCCGGCCGAAGCCCACTTTGAGCAGCATGTTGTCTGAGAATCACATCAGCTGGGCCTTCAAAACTGCCATCCCAAGTTTGCAGATCGGGCTAAAATTAGTATTTACAACACAAATAGGTAAATAATCAGATATAAATAATAATCTGAAGAAAACTGCACACATACAGGCACAATACCATACATCGTATAGCTACAATACAAAGTAATAAACTGGGCCAATGAATTATGCAAAGAAATAAGAAGTTACCTTGTTGTGTTCCATTTCTTGTAACACTATCAGTCTCATTAAATGTCTGTGCTCCTGTGCGGCAACTTGATTATTTTTTTCAGAACTAAAACCTAGCTTAAGTTGAATGGCACCTCTTTTCGTTGCCCTCGAGGTCTTTTTTTCAAGACAGAACCATTTTACATGGCCAGAAGATGGAATGGACTGAAACCAAAGTAATATTCGTGAGCAGTAAATGGAATGGCATGCTTATGCCACAATATTTAATGTTGAAATTTATCATTTTAGATAAAATAAAAAATAGCTATTCCAATGTAACAAAAATAAATAAATGGAAAATTAAACCAAATAAATAAAAAAAAAAATAAAAAAAAAAAAATAAAAATTTAGAAGTGAATTTATTTAAGCAATATATAGGAATAAAAATAAAATTTCCAGTCTACAGCATAAACTTAGAGCGAATTTTCTTCTTTTTATTCAACCAACTTTTGTTCCACATCTTTCTTGAATTAGAGTACAAAAACTTATGAGGCTCAATTTTATGGCTAACATTTTTTGAAATTGCATTCGAGAATATTAAAAATGTTTGGGATTTTATCCTGTTAGCCCTCGTTAGCGATTTGTCAGCACATTTGGTGAAATTTGAGTTAATTTTCGCCTTTGAAATGTATAACGTTCAAATTTGAGGGGAAACAAACTCTTCTAAATAATATTCTACAATATATATAATACATTTTTAGGATTTTAGCCTATGTTTGTTTAGCCTTTTACCATTTTAGCTATGTTTGAAATTCGAGCACAAAAAGTATTGCCTTCCGAATGCATATTCTTCTGGGATGCTTGGAGCATTGAAAAGTTCAATAGCGGGTGTCAGTTGACTTCTAGTTCTGCATTCTGGACTGTGAGGAGATAGTTTCTTAATGTAATGTTGAGCAGCAATGGGCGATTGGAAAGAAAGTGCATTCTTGCTAGACCCCTGTAGCAAATAACTTTTCACGTTTTGTTCAAGAAAAAAAGAACTTATTCTTTATTGAAACTCAGAAGATTATGACTTGCTTTAAACATTATTTATTGTAATTTTCACCATAATATATACCATTTTGGAGCCATGTTGACTTATTCAGTTTTAATAATTCACTGAATTTTGCCTTCGACCTAATCAGGTACCACATGACAATTAAGAGTTGAATTCGTTATTCATAAATTTATGTGTGACGACTTACTTTGAGAGGAATAGAAATGATTCCAATCATTTCATTGTCATGTTTTCCTGTTGATGCAGTGACAGCTATTTCTTTCATGAGTTTTCTCAGCCCTCGTACTCCTTTCACCCCTGTAATCTTGCTGATTTTTTCGCTAACAGTTTCTGCAGGATCAAAGTCCCTATTGGTCGAAACAATAATATTTTTTCAATAATACTAACCAGAGAAAAAACAACAAATGTAGGTACGTATAACGTCTCAGGATGCAATAGGTAATAACTCACCACACTTCTATAATTAAGGAGTCATCACTTGTATCTTCTGCAGGTCTGAAATTGAAGAAATTACTATTTTACTTACTATTATTCCTTACTATTTTTCACACTTCAAAGATGATAAAATAAGCAGTTTAATTTCAATTGATACCTAACTAATCTTTACTGCAGATAAATGGTTCAAGTAAACAGATCCCAATAAATAGAAAAAACTTCCAGTCATGCAGCATGATCATATGAGCGAATTTTTGTACATTATAGTATCATATTTATGGGTCATTTCACGTGAACGGCCAAACTTTTTTTTTCGATATTTTTTAAAAGTCCTGATTTTTTAGTATGCTGTACCCATTGGTAATACAAGCTAGGAGCCAAATTTTCAGACCCCTTCTTCGCCCAGCCTTTTCTCTACAACTGTCCGAAGTTTAGGGGTGTGCGCCAAACACTAACTTTTGTTTTAATTACTCAACCGTTATTGTGCCCAAAAAAATAAGTAAGGTGGCCAATTCTTATGGTAATTCGTCTGCTCTTTCTGGTAGTCATGATTGTTTGATCTTAAATCATACCTACCAGTATGTAGAATACGAGGTTAAGAGGACGTAATGGGCCGACAAACGGTTTGTCGCCAGTGGTACTTGATGTACGGCCTGAACTCCCAAAAAACGTAAGCTTCCCCATGAAAACTCAAAATAAAAATTTCTCTTTCACATTTCATCAATTTCGCATTTTTTGTACATTAAGTACCACTGGCGACAAACCGTTTGTTGGCCCATTACGTCCTCTTAACCTCGTATTCTACATACTGGTAGGTATGATTTAAGATCAAAAAATTTTTTTTCAAAAAATGCGAAATTGATGAAATGAGAAAAAGAAGTTTTTATTTTGAGTTTTCATGAAGAAGCTTAAGGTTTTTGTAAATTTAGACATGACTACCAGAAAGAGCAGACGAATTACCATAAGAATTGGCCACCTTATTGTTTTTGGGCACAATAACGGTTGAGCAATTAAAACAAAAGTTAGTGTTTGGCGCACACCCCTAAACTTCGGACAGTAGGAGAGAAAAGGCTGGGCGAAGGGGTCTGAAAATTTGGCTCCTAGCTTGTATTACCAATGGGTACAGCATACTAAAAAATCAGGACTTTAAAAAAATAAAAATAAAAAAGTTTGGCCGTTCGCGTGAAATGTCCCTTATGTTAAATTGTTTTGAAATATTCGCACTTGGAGTGCACAGAAATTGTTAACTATTAATTTTATGGCAAACAACTTATTTTAAATAGTAATTTCCTATTCAAAAAAAGATCTTGCATTTTCAGCTTTTCATAAACTTTTTATCGATTTTTTTAGCACATAATAATGAAATTTAGGTACATTTGTCAGCATAATTTTGTGTCTAAATTTCTTTATGTTCTAGTTTATAGTTGATAAGATTTATTTGACTAATATTATGCTAAACAATATAAATTCAACGGTTTTCAGTAGTTTTTTGCCATTTTCAGTGATTTTAGCGAATTTTTGAAGAAAATTAAGCTATTGCTCTCGCCTCAAAATTTGTAGAATGTGAATTTTTGAAAAAAATTTATGCAGAAATCCGTTTCAGGCTATTCTGAATCATATTCTGAAGTTTAACGCATTTTTTTAATGTATGTATGTATATATGTATGTATGTATGTATGTATGTATATATGTATGTATGTGTCATTCCAGACGATAACTGTCCGTAGAATTGTGCTAGAAACTTCAAACAAATTTTAAAATGTTAAGGGCACAAAACGAAAGTTCAAGTTCGTTGGCCAGCATGATCGGATTACATCTTCGGGGTGAAATTTTCAAAAATGTAGTCAAAATTTTCAAAATAGCCTATTTTTTGCGATTTGTTGTGCGAAATAATTTTTTCAGCATACTAACATGTGATATATTTGGAATCAGCGTAAAATTTCCTATAAGAATATGTATCAAGTTTTATAAAATTTCAAAGTTGAAAAATCAGTCAAAAATCAAAATAATGCCGTTCGCTAGTTGTAAAAATCGGTAATATTTGCATGAAACATTGTCCAAATTCAGATTGAACTACTCTCATGGAAGTATCCCTGTATAACCAATCCTAGAACCATGCTGTTTAAAACGTAGGTAGTAGGTGCTTGTTAAAAAAAAGAAAAAAAGTGATCACAACTGTCGATCATTAAAATTTCTCTACACAATCAATAGCGACTGAAATGTCGGATTTCTTCAAAAATTCGCTCATGAGGTCATGCTGCATGACTGGACTTTTAAAGCATATTTTTTTAAATCTTGACCAAATGATTATGTTCAAAAGTACTGCCCAATGAACTCATCTTCTCGAAAATTGAAGAAACAGTTAAGTTGGGGGGGGGGGGGGGGGGGGGGGGGGGTGTTACTTTTGGGACACCCTGTATATAAGTGGTCTGCAACCAATAAGGTCAAGTACAGTACAGTCACATCACCAAAACACCTTGATACTTACAAGGAAAAATATTCTTCCCAACAAGGATTCAAAGTTTCAGTCTTGACAGAAGTATTATAACGATGGGAAGAATTTCGACTCAGGTACAAAGTTACAAATGGATCACTGAGACCTGTGAACAGAGTAAGTAAAGGAAAACAATAAGTAATACACTAGGTACTGGAATTAGAATGAGATACGAGCTGAAGATACCTAGGGGAAAATGTGCCTATATCGTTCCTTTCCTATATTCGTTCCTTTCACACTTTCCTCCATAAATTCCTCAAAACGAGGAAATTTCAACTACTGACTTATTTGCCTAAAACTGGGGTTACATATTCATTATTCCCTCTTATTTTTTTCCCTTGTTTGACGACGAATAGCCGCCATTTTTCTCAGGTCTCTAACTGGTAAGATTTAGGAATTGGATGTTGAATCGTACCATCCACTCCTTCTGGTTCCTTAATCGTGTCACTATGAATGTCAAGGAGATTAGGTATCTACTTAAGAAATGCCAAAAAGGACTTGAAAAAGTAGGAATTGTACCATTCTTCACACTTTGCTCCATAAATTCCTCAAAACGAAAAAATTTCAAGTTTTGATTTTTTGCCTGAAACCGAAGTTATTCATTGTCCTCTCTTTGTTCTGGTTTCCATTCTTGTTTGGCTGGAAGCCATTTCTCCAAAAGTTTCTAATTGATACGATTTCAGAACCCAGAATCGGTACACATTAGGGTATGATCCATGGGATCACAAGAACCATTATTATATTATAATTTCCCTAGTGATCTCGGAAATTTCTACCGCCGATTTTTTCTACCATAAATGTATATGGGCTAGTGCATGGACAAAAACGAAACGTTTCGAGAGTCAAACTTTGAAAAGCAAACATTTTCGGAATTTTGCAAATTTTTTACTTACAGCTTATTTTTTACCCGTTTATTCCATGTAAAAACTTTTGAAAAGGCATCGGGGAGATAGGAAATCCCACACTCTTTCTAACGGTATAATCGGATTTGAGTTTTGACTGGGAATTAAGGGAGTTATGACCGTTTTAGTGACACAAAGTCGAGAACACGAAAAAAATCTTAACAGGGAAAAACGAGGTCTTAAAAGGAATTGAAAATTATATCTAGGGGCACTAGAGGATGTTTTAACAATGTAGTGGCTCCTAGCACGTTGGACAGAGCCGGTTTGAAGAGGGGGAAAAAAACAGCGGGACGGGCGCCTTCAAGGAGGTTGTGCCAACCGATATTCAGCCCGGCCATGTTGACAGCACTGTCCGTGATTCCCAAAGCTTCATTGGTCCTTTGGCTGCGTGTCACATCAAACTGAGATTTTGTGTAAACACTATCTAATAGAATTTTCTCTCAAGATCTTCGGGCGAACTTGGTGCCAGTGTTTTCTGTTTATCTGCATCCTGTTCGTGGCTAGTTTTTTGTTCCACTATTGCGAGTTTAGTGAATTGTGCACAATATGTCTCACCCTCACGACCCTTCCCCTTGTTACATTACTTCGGGAGTGCGACAGGATGTTCTGGAAGAAGAGTCACGGGAAACTCATTTCTTGTTCATGGAGAACCGGGTGAGACGTTTCCCTGCATTTTTGTCTGGTTAAGAGAAACATGTTTTGCCTGGAAGAGACCGGGAATGCGTTTCCGGGGTTCGGCCAGAAGGCGAGGTAAGTTTGGTGGCATCTTTACACCACCATCGTGCCCAAGGGGATCAAGATCGAGAGTACTTTCCGTTTCATGACCCTCGCTAAAATATTTTTCATTTTCTGAGTCTGATGCGGATGGTGAGGAATTTTTCGAATTGACCCTCTGGATAGGAATGGAGACATTGAGGAGACTTTCCCCCAGGCCCAATGCTTCCGGACGAACATAGAAATTTTTTGGGTTTTGAATCCGATCCCTTGATCCTGATTGATCCTTGGAACCGGCTTTCAGCCCTATAGGAAAACCGAATGTTCGTCCCCCCCCCCCCCCCCCCCCCCCCCCCCCGCTCAGAATCCGAGTTTGATGGTGTGCTGGGAGCACCATATTCGGCACAGGGTGGATTTGGCCGCTTTCGAAGCCCATTGGTCTGAGTATCTGGTCCAGGCTAATTTTCAAGCCGCCGCTACTCCACTTTTGAATCTGGAATTTATTTCTTCCATTCTGGTGGTAGTCCTTCACAGTGATAGTTTTTTCCCAGCTGCAGCGCTAAATCATCACTGCTGTAACGTCATTAGGGTGGGGCATGACGTCCATTTTGGACCAAGGTGATGATGCGGTGAGGGTGGTGGCTCCGGCCTAAAAGGCCCTGTGTGAGGCGGGAAGAGCCTTGTTTTTTGACATTAGCCGGGTTCGGCGTCGCTCAATATTTAAAGTTTGTACGCCTGCCCTCGAAGCTATTTCAAAAGAGGTACGGCTGTTTCCACAGCAGATACCCCCTCCTCTGAAAGTGCCCGCTGCAAAGATTTTGAAACTTCCGAAGACGTCAAAAATTTCGGAAAACAGGAAGGGGGGGGGGGGGGGGGTTAGTCCACAATAAAGGCCAAGACCCGCCCAAATCATCCGGGTGCAAACCAGCGCAGATGAAGGGCTGTGTTCTTCATGAACCAGAGTGCCGACGGGGGAAAGTTTGCATTCCATTTACCTCGATTCCTCCTCCTCAATCCCGCATGATACCACATTCCCAAGATTCTTTGTTTATTAGCCAGATGAGCGATTTGGTTGAGAAATTTGTATCGGACCTGGTAGTGTGTCTCTGTACCCCCCCCAGAAAGATCAAGCAATTTCCCCAATTTTTATGGTATCCAAGGCGTCCAGAGGGAAACGGTTCATCCTAAATTTGAAATATGTAAATTCTTTTATTTCACTCCCACATTTTAAAATAGGGGACTACTGCGAATTTTGAGATTTAGTTTAATTGTTATGGGGCTACAGTCGACCCGACGGACAATTTATATCAGAAGTTTTTGCAATTCAATTTTCAGGGGAAGCTCTACGAATTTTCATGCCTGCAAATGGTCTTCTCGCTCTCTCCTTTTATATTTTACAAATGACACCCATAGTTCAGTATCTACGTTGCCGACACATCCCTGGTCTCAATTACTTAGATGACTTTGGGGTCCTAGGCTCCTCTCCTGCTAGTTGCACATCACACGTCACTACACTTGTTAATTTATTTGTCAATTATAATAAGAGTATACCCCGCCCTGCCCAGAAGTTTGTTTTTCTATGTTATATGTTATAGGTTTTATATGTTTTATGTTTCACTCGGTCAGAGAAATAATCTCATTACCTATTACCAAACAGATTTACATTCAAGACTTAGTTCTTCAATTTTCCTCCACTCCAAATCCAACGGTTAGACAATTTGCTACCGTGATAGGGGTTTTGGGGGCGGCTTGTCCCGCTACCCCTTATGACAGATCGTATACAGCAGCCTTGGAGTCAGTAAAGATGTGGCTTTTAGCAAAAAATGATTTTAACTTTGATGCAAGGATTACTCCCCCTCACCCCTTCCACCTATATGGTAGTATAATAATATTTTCGCCTTGGAAAATAGACTGAACAGCAGTGACTTTTTGGTCACGGTTGAAACATGCGCCTAACCGTCAGGGTAGGGGCGAGCTGTGATGGACGCACGATAAGCGGATGGTGGTCCCACGAGGAAGCGTCTTGGCATATCAATGCTAAGGAGCTCAGAGCGATTTTATTGGCATTACGACACTTTGGAGATCAGTTTAGGAATTTGAGAATTATTATTTGATCAGATAACATGACAGCCATAAGTTAGGTGAATAAGCAAGGCTCCATGGTTTCCTCGGGGTTGTGCTTCATTGCCTGGGAAATTTTGAGGTGGCGTGAGACAAGAGGGAACTTCGTATTCACGTCCTATATTGCCTCCACAGAAAATGTGGTAGCGAACGAGTGTTCTCGTCATCTCCCAGGGACACCGAGTGGTCCCTGCATGATAAATACTTCACAGAAGTAGTGAGGAGGTTCGGCTCCCCTGTAGATTTTTTTGCTTCAGGTGCGATACAAAATGTCCGGTTTTGTACTGAACCTCTAGTCTTGGGCCCGGCCGATGACCTTCTTTTTCTTCCTTTCTTCCTCCCCAGATTCATCCGCAAGCAAGCTCACTCACGTTACTGGTGGCCTGGATATCAGGGAAGGTTTCCTGAGGAAGGGCGTACCTGTTGCTGCAATTGACACTACGGTGGCATCATTGTCTGCTGCAACTCAAGCACAGTACAATTCTTGCTTTAAGAGATGGTGGAGATGGTAGACCCATGACCTAGGCCCTTCGAATCTCCAGCCTATTTCAGTGGTTTCATTTTTACAGGAGGTTCTAGACAAGTCACCCCTATCATACTCCACAATAAACTCCTTCCGTTCGGCATTGTCATTGATTTCCTCTGCCTCACTGGGTTCTCACCCTCTCTCAAACAGGTTTTTGAAGAGGGTATGAGGTTACATGGGACCCACAGTTGGTAATGGGACCTCTGGAGAAACAAACAGAGAATCTCGGGGAATTGTCCAAAAAACTCTCGACCCTTCTCCTTTTGGCTACGGGCAACGTCTCCAAACAATAGCAGCCATTGATTTGAGGGATATTGTACAAATCCCGGACTATCGGGTTAAGGTTTTTGATTGCAGCAGGGTCAAGACCTCAGGGCCTTCCAGGCCTCAGCCGTGTCTCCTTTTACTCTTTTTCCCAGAGCAACCCCTGCTGTGTGTGGTGTTGCTGATGTTGGAATATCTGTCTTGCACAGCATCAAAGCGTAATGACTGGGATCACTTCCTGTTCCTTACAGTTATAAGTCCGTTTGTCCCTGTCTCCCATCAAACCTTGGCGAGGAGGGTGGGGGAGGTGCTGACAAGTGCAGGAGTAGACAGCATCTTTTAGCCTCACTCCGTCAGGCACACTTCAGTCTCGGTGGCAAGGAGAGGGGGAGCCCCCCTGGATACTATTTTCTGGGCAGAGGGCTGAATACCCTCCTCGGGAGTTTTTGCCCATTATTATAACAGGCTTTTGGCCCCACCGCTGGTGCTGGTAGCAGTTTTTTCAGCCAAAACACCAAAAGGAGATCCTGGGAGTGGTAACCAATAGGCTGTATTAGGTGCTACTAGGGTTGGTAGCTCGTACAGTTACATCCTTCCTTAGTGGTTGAGAAACTTCAATATTTATATGTGCTTGTAGCTGCCTTCGTAGCTTGCACTCCTACAGTTAGAGACAGTACTTTGGTACATACATCAATACATAAATATATAAGTCTGGATATTAACAGCACATTGTTCTGCTTCCAGGGAGAAGCATCATCTGGGTCTGGGAGACAGCATTCCCACTCGTTTTGATGCTTCAGCAGTTTGTGAGCTAGACTGCTGCTGTACTGCAAAACTGTATATTTATATTTTCATATATTTTAGTATACCTATTTTGAGGTGACATGTGCTCGACCTTTTCTGTACTGCAATGCTACTATTTACCCTAGTTTAGTACGATTTTGAGGTCTCAGCAGATTGTTAACCAGAATGGTTAACCACGGTTACCATGGAGATTGGAGAACCACATCGTTACCTAATTCTTACTTCTTCTTTACGAGTTTATCTTCTGGGCCCCCTCAGGAGTGGCCTTGTGGTTTTTTAATTATATAGTTTTAATGAGAATTCTTTCAGGTATACTTTTCATGTGTTATATCCCCTATGTGCCCTATGTGACCTATTAGTATTCCTCAAGGGCTGTCTTCTCCGACAGGCCCTATGCTTTCTGGATGGGGTCGTATTTCCCCCAGAAAGGAATTCTCTCAATTATACATTGTTCGATTATTTCCCTTCTAGGTATACCTTTCATGGGTTATCTCAGGTATGACCTTGGAAGATTGGCATACATACACATGCTTCTATGTCCTCCGGACTACTTTCTCCTAGATTAGGGCTCCTTATGACCCCATCTCGGATTCCGATCTCCTTCAGAAATGGTGGGAGTGAGGGGTGGGGTGGGGGGTGCGACACGACGGAGGGGTGCAGACTAGTCCGGGACCCACGGCCTCCTCTCTTCTGCCCCGCGATAAGGGGACATATGAGGAGGCACAGAGGGATTGTTTCACTTTGCTCTCCATAGCAGTCTATGATTTGCTCTAGTGCCGTTAATCTTTAAACATCTACATTGTTAAAACACTCTCTAGTGCCCCTAGATATGATTGATCAATAAACGAACTTCCTAGTGAAGTTCATTCATAATCATGTCAGGGGCACTAGAGGGTGTTGTACGCCCAACCATTTCCCGACGCTGTATCATAAGGCTGTGTCACACTACGCTACTTTACTAGCAGCTAGCGAAATAGCAGCTACTAAGTAGCCAATGTGACATAGGCAGTAGCCGCTACTAAGAGTAGCGCGCTAGTGAAATTTTACTAGCATGGAAAGTTGAACATGTCCAACTTTCCGTGCTACTAAACTGCGCTAGTGAGTCACGTGACCAACTAGCAGCTGTCGCCCAGTGTGACAGCTTCACTAGCGGACTAGCGGCTACTTGCACCACGTGCTGTCTGCCTGATTTGTTTATTCTCGTTCATTTTGAATAATTACTGAAGTAATCATGAGTGATTCGAAGTGGGGTGGGGGAGATGTGATTAATTTTTTGAACCTTCATAGACAGTTCTTTCATGAGGGTGGCTGAAGCACCCAGATTATTTCTTCTCCTTATCCAATCACGAACCCAAGAGCGTTTTTTTTTTGTTCCGTATATTGTAAATCAAATCTACACATACCTCTCTCACACACAATAGTAACAAACGACGCAATTCGTCACGTCTTACACCTACAGACGACATTTTCAACGAAAACAATGGACAGCTCTTGAGCTAAACTAGTAGTAGCAGCTAGTGAATAGACGCTACCAAAATTTAAGTGTGACAGGAAAAGTAGCTGCTATTTCAGTAGCCGCTACTAGGTAGCTGCTAGTAAGTAGCGTAGTGTGACACAGCCTATAGATGTGCCTGGGAACTCTTTCAACTAGTGTAGCTTTGGGGACTGCGGACAGTGCTGCCAACATGGCTGGGCTGAATATCGGTTGGCACGACCTCCTTGAAGGCGCCCGTTCCAGTTTTTTTAATTTTCTCTTTAAACTGGCTCTGTCCGACGCTGTGGCTGGGGGCCACGACATTGTTAAAACACCCTCCAGTGCCCCTGAAATAATTATGAATGAACTTCACTAGGAAGTTCGTTTATTCATCAAATATATGTTATAGGACAAAGAAAGTTACAAATTAGTAGAATCAAACCCTAGCGGGTGGTGTGCCCAAAAGTGAGAAACCCTGTATATAATTCCTTTACCCCCTCACAACTATAATACCTCTCTTTCCTTTTAATCTTCTTTCTAGAGATGAACGTTGTAACCCTAAGTTTTAAATGTGCTGAGTTCAATTTACAGGTCAAACGTAGCAATATACGACCAATGTTTATTTTCATTGTAGATAAATTACGACGAAAGTGATGGTTTGTTGCTTGGTTACTGCAGTCTCAGCTTCATAAATTGATCACCAATATCAAGTTTTCAAGCTTTCAATTACTTTTACCTAGCTGCATATTGCAGCCCTCGTCCAGTGCAAGCAATTAGTTATTCAAGACCACTCAGGTGATCTCATTCGCTTCATTGAAATTAAATCTAATGAAAGACATTTATTTTAATTGAATGCGTTTGATATACCAAAAGATGTTTTAATATTTCATCCAGTAAATTTCATCCTTTCTTTTGTTTGTAAGTGAAGCTGAGATTTCAGCACCAAAAAGAAGCATCATTTGAATGTTGAGAATCCCCCAGTTCAAATAACTCATGAAGTATCTACTAAGTTATTTTATTATTTGGCGATACCCAATGTTGTTAGTATCCTGCCTATTCGTGGCAAAGTTGAATAATGAAGAATTGAGCGACTCACCATTTGCATCTTTAGGATACAATTCTTTGGCTTGGATCACTTCTACATTGAGTAAAATACTAGGAGCCTGGAACCAAACAGAAATTATATGTATTAGTACATAGAAAATCCATTGAAAATGTGAATTGTGGGTCATAAGTAATTGGAAATCATTATTGGACATGAAGTAAATATATGTTCCTACCTAAAGATCGCTACTTACCTAACCAAATTAAGGAAATTAAGGAGTAGAGTTGATGAGGTGTTGACTAGTTAATTGAGAGGTTTACCAAGTCTGAAGGTTTTGTTAAGTCAACTGGATTGTGCGAAAATCAATAGCAAATTGATAATTATATATATATATTTTTTGATTAAAAATCTATTCATAAATAGGTAGGTACTTTATCAATATTGGCTGCATTACCTGTAGAATTTATTGAGCAATAATTCAAATTATACACTTTTGGTTTCTACATTGTTTGAGGGTTTAAATAATGATATTTTAGGTTACCTATACATTTTGATGGTTTGGTGCAATTCAAATTAGGCTGCATCGCAGTGGCGCACATATTCATGACAGTGTTTGGACATTTAGAAGAGAGTCAAAAACATTTTTCTTCCATTTTCAGAAATTGATTCCACTCAGTTATTTTTAAGAGGTACATATTTGTGTTTCAAAACGGAAGTTTTTATGGAATTTATGTTAATATTTTTTGGTAGACTTGTTAAAGCTTTGAATATGCGCAGTTTGCTTCTTAACAAAACAAAAGTTTTGATTTGAGGTTAGAGGGGAATCTCTTATTGGATATTGATAAGTGGGGTCTACTCTGGCAGCAAACAAAACTCAAAAAAACATTGTTTGGCATTACAGGTATTCAATTCATATTCAAAATAATTATTTGCGCAACAAAACAAACCAATGTTCTAACAACATACCCATACCAGTTGCCCATGGATTAAAAGCACCTATGTTTGAGTTCAGGTTCATTCAGTTCAATCTGTGATGGATAGGAGTAGTTCATCCTTTTCGGTTCTGGAAAATGCTACACCTTGGCAAAGTTCCTGGGCACTTCAGCCTTCAGAATATCCTCTTGGTGTAGCAGGTTAATCGCTTCTCCCCTTTGAAGGGGGAACTACTACATTTGCTTGCACCTCCTTGTCATATATTGGCCGAGCTTGGTTTCGAACCACACCTCCCCCCTCCCCCTCAGTCACCTCTATTATTGACTGCCCTAGCGCCCCTACCCCCTCCCCCCTTTCCATAGGAAAAATGGGCAATATACATTAAACTTTTACCCTTTAAAAATTAAACATTTACCCCAGCCCTGCCTATTAGGAGCCCCCCCCCCCGCTTTTTTAAAGCCCCGGGAGTGTGATGGGTAGGAGTAGTTCCTCCTTCTTGATTCATGCAAATTAATGTTACATCTAGGGGCATAGTTCCTGGGCTATCAGCTTTCAGGATATCCTCTGGGTGTACCAGGTTTACCGCCTCTGCCCTTTGAAGGGGTAACTACTCCATTTCCATCACCTCCTTGGTCTAGTTGATTTCTTAACTTGGTACCTATTATGAAGGACCACGGGTTCTACAGAGAAGAGAATAGTAATAGTTAAGAAATGAGCATTAAACACGTTGTCATTATATATTTCTAAATTAAAGTAGATTCCATGCTAAGGGTGCACCTACACTGGATCCGGAATCCTCCCGGATCGAACCAACACAGCCCGTCTGCCGGAAGAAATCCAAACATCAGTATTTTAAGGTAGGCGCCTACATTGGAACCCTTTCTCCCAATTCTGGGACTCCCGACGACTCCAGATCCGAACCGTTCCATCAGCCGATCAAACGCGTTTAAGTATTTCCAATTGGAAATCGAGACCCGACGCAAAATGAAATGGCGGGAAAATTTGACAAGGAATATGTTCTTCAGCTCGTAAGTCGTGAGGGATGAGCATTTTTGAAAGAAGAAAACATTTTTGTCTCCAATATCAAAGTTTGTACTCATACTTCAAGACTCGGTCTCATTGGCAAATTACAAGAGAAAATTCGAGAAACAAGTAGGTAGGTAGAGCTCTCTCAGGTTTTAGAAGTGCAAAAGGAGTGGGACGGCACACAGTGGGCCGGAAACAGATTCTAGGTGGACATAATTATTTCATTAGCTATTATTATAGAAAATTGTGAACTGATTCCGAATATAACCCATCTACCCCATGTTCCTATACCTAAAATAGCTTGCTCGACCCAGGAAATAGATTTTTGACGATTTTTCTCACTTTTTGACCTTTGGAACTTACTTTTTTTTTGTACGTAAGAAAAGTTGTAGAGGACGGAATTCTGCATCAAACGGGACCACTGCCAGCTCTCCAACTCGTTTCTTCGATTTTTGGCGATTTTTCGAAGTTCTCACGGATCTACCTCTTACTTGTTGAGGATTTCCTTAGAAGCGGTAGGTCACGAGAACTTTGAAAAATCGCTAAAAAGATCCAGCAGTGGCCTCGTTTGATGCAGATTATCTTCCTCTACAACTTTTCAAAATTCTTTCAACTTCTACAAAATAATTTTGTCCACCTAGAATAGTTTTTTTCTTAAAATTTTGCCTAACAAATCTCTAGATATTTAATGATTTGAACTTCTGGGTAGCAATTGGTAGCAGCCAATTGTTATTAAATCTCATTATACACATATTTGAGAACCATCAGGCACCAAATTCGTCGCGATCCCCCGTGGACCCTGCAAGTAATTGCTTTTCAAAATCAAAAACGAGCATAGTAAAATTGTAATATTTCTAGTTGATTTATTACAACACACAAAAATTTAACCAACCCTGCAAAATGTTGCCCATGATGACGACTTCAAGAAAAAAAAGAAGAAAAAAATCACGAGTTCGCCTGGACAGCCTCGTATGCACTAATGATCACTTGTATAAACAAACTAAATATCCCATTATCGCACAATTGCAAGATTCACTGAGCGTAGCTGAACGAGAAAACATTTTATACCAGTTGGAACCTGTGTTAGTGACTCTCCAACAACCTCTAAACAGCTCCGGATATCAAACTACTCCTTCCAAAGACTTTCAATTTTTGGCCAGGAAAAAGGGGTTTCTGAACCACTGTGGGGTACTGCAGCGGGCTTCCCCCTCTTATAGGTGAATTCACGGACCGTGATTCACGGTTCCCTCTTCACCATGGGCTCCCACCAATCAGGATCCACGAATTCACCATTGGGAGGGGGGCACAAACGGCCCAGTCTCACATCAGAACTTGCATCTCCGTGGAACTCAATTTATAGGGATCCCCCACTCTTCTTTTCTGCCATCCAATAGTCTCGATAGTATCGATTCAGCCTCCTAACACATCTTTTTGCCCATTTTGAAATCAACTGGCCTTCTGAGCGCCTTAATTGAAAAAGTTCCAGTCAATCCCCTAGTAAAAATTCAGATTAATTGGATATACAGGTCAGAATGACGTTTAAAAATACATTTCGGAGTGAGGTAGGTAGGAATGAAGCAAAAAAATTTCAATCCGCTCTGGATTCGAACCCCGGACCTTTATCTTACGAGTTTGTTATTCTTACCAGAGGACCACGACCGACCTTGTGCGTAGTTGAACAATCATAGATCTTCGCTACTCAGTAGCGAATGCTTTTGAGGGAGGCAGGCAAGAGCGCTCTGAAGCTGGTTTCACATGGAGCGGAACGAGCGCAGAAAGCGGAAAGACGGAACGCAATCTGATTGGCTGTTGGGACAACAGTTGGGGATGGTGGCTGCCATGTTGTCGGAATGGGCAGACAGCGTACAGCGGTAGAAATTTGTATACCGTTTCCGCGTTCCGTTGAGCTCCGTGCAAGCTCATTGGACAGGAATGTTGATAACCGCAAGGAGAGGTTTCAGATCAGAGTGGCTTTCAGTAGGAAGGTTATGATTCCGTTCACCAAGGTGACCACTTCATGTGAACAATCTTTCCGACTCCGCCGCCCCTCCACTGGTTTTTCCGTCCTTCCGTCTTTCCGCTCCATGTGAATCTAGCTTGAAACCTATCACTGCATCTGAATGCGTCGATGTGTTGGGAAATCGAATCGATACTATTTGGTGGGGGATCCCTATACTTTGAGTTCTGCAGAGACGCGGATGTACAGCCGACCACTGCCCCATCCCCGTCCTTTTGCACTTCTAAAACCTGAGAGAGCTCCACCTACATCGAAAACAAATCTAGAATGAAGGTTGAATAATAATTCAAAAAATGTTTACCCACCGAGGAATAATGTCATAGACCTAGTACTCCTTAGAGGATTTCTATCAACAATATAAAAAAAGTAAAATGTACTATTACAGTCGGCGCAACTTATAGGTACATAATATTAATGAAATGGAACTAGCCCATAAATGAAAATAATAACCCATAAAGAAAAAAATTATTTACAAAAATAATGGAAAAAAAATCATAATAAGTATACAAATCAGTGAATTAGATAATTTGCTGTATAAAAAAAAATTTACATGTGTGTGCCTAGTTAATGTATACAAAAATATTGATGCCTTTCTGAAATAATAATCTGAGGGCTTTGACATAGCAACACGCATTTCTTCTAAAAAAAACTCGGAGTTTACTTTTGGGTGAATACTCGAAATTCGAGAACTAGGTAGGTATACTAGGTATTGAGAGTACATGTAGAAGGCGGCAAATGTTCAGCATCAATGCCAATAATGAATGAGGAGACATGATTGCAAATTTGGACAACATTTTTACAATCAAATTCCTTATATTGCAGTGCAGTAAAGTAACTACGGCACTTTTTCAATATCATCCAGAATTAATTGAAAATTTGAATTTTCATGACATTGGAAGTTGGTATTCATTATGCATTATTATTATGACATCTTATGATTAGTAGGGATGACAACATTATAAAATAGACCGGCTTCATATAATAAAATTAGCTTTTATGGCTAGAAGCATTCGTTCGGCCATGGAGCAGTCCCAATTCCGACCAATAAATTATAGTTCTATTTTATTTTGTTCACATACATATTTTCAAGCACTGTTCTGTCGGGAATCTGAATCTGATTATGACATCTTATGATTAGTAGGGAGACATTATAAAATCAGCTTCATATAATGAAATTAGATCTAGGCATTCGTTCTGAGACTTCCGATAGGCACCCCAGACGGACGCTGTCGGGTCCCGATTTTTGAGTTATCGGATCGCTTTGTATCGGGAGACTTGGACCAGATCCAATGTAGGTGCACCCTGCAAGAAGTTTGACACCGGTCGCACTCTCCAGCGATGTATAGTTCTTTTTCTATGATTTTTCAAAGTTTAAGGCCCTTTTACACGAGCGATTTTTTCCGGCAATAATTGCAGAAAAAAGTATTGCACAACTATTTCAAAAAAGTTGGACAACTATTCTCTCCTCGAAAAAGTTGCCGAAGATTGCAGGCAATTAATTGACGGGAGTTGTACAACATTTCAGGCCCACGAGCCCTCTCGGCAACTGTTGCATCATGTTGAAATGAAGTCCAAGGGGTTTGGAAAATTATTGCACTATTGCGGCAATTTTTCGGCCTTGGGTCGGGAGAGGGAACGAAACAGCCAATCACATTGAGAGTTTATTTGTGCAGCATGGCCTTATGAGCAAATATTGACGTGAAACTGCACTGATAGGGTGCAGCATTGCCTCATGAGAGAATTTTAACGTAGGAAAGATAGGAGTTTATTTGTGCAGCATGGCCTTATGAGCAAATATTGACGTGAAACTGCACTGATGGGGTGGAGCATGGCCTTATGAGCGAATACTGACGTGAAACTGCACTGATGGGGTGCAGCAGTGCCTCATGAGAGAATTTTAACATAGGAAAGATAGGAGTTTGTGTGCAGCATGGCCTTATGAGCAAATATTGACGTGAAACTGCACTGGTGAGGTTCAGCATTGCCTCATGAGAGAATTTTAACGTAGGAAAGATAGGAGTTTATATGTGCAGCATGGCCTTATGAGGAAATATTGACGTGAAACTGCACTGGTGGGGTGCAGCATTGCCCCACGAGAGAATTTTAACGTAGCAAAGATAGGAGTTTATTTGTGCAGCATGGCCTTATGAGCAAATATTACGTGAAAGAATTTCAGAGGTGAGAGCCAACCCACATTCTCTCTGGCTCAGAAACTGGCGCTGCCCAATTCCCCACTTTTTCCTTTGGTTGGCAGCAGCAGCGACGACCACCTCTTCACCGTCCATGGCGCAAACTGTAGTCGCTCGTGTAAACGAAACAATTGAGCAATTTCTATTGCTCAACTTTATTGGTGCAACACAGTGCAATTAATTCCTTGCAACATCTTGACGCAACACGAGGCAATTTTATTGCTTTGTGTTGCGTACAACTTTTCTAGTGCAATTTTTTTGGAGTTGCGCAACTTTTGTTGCTCGTGTAATCGGCCCTATAGCACACTGGTGACGTCAAAGCCCCCCTCCAGGCTGGGCGGGACCCTCCTATCAAGTGTGACGTAACCAGTGCATGAAACTGAAAATTCATAAAAAGAAAAATCAGGTAAGTGTGGGTGGTGTCAAACTTCTCAAGGATGAAATCCTCTTCCATTAAAAAAAAAAGTTTGCGGAGTTGGAAGTGGCACATAGGCCATGTCCCTGGGCTGCCATCAGTCCCGATTTATCGGGACATGTCCCGATTTTCGAGGTGTCCCGGGCGTCCCGTCAATTTTTGAAGCGTCCCGATTATTTTTTTTGCTGTCCCGACTTCGTCCCGATTTTTAAAGTAGTTGAATCTCCGAAGTATTTTGTAAGCCCAGGATGAAAACTGGATAAACCCTGCATGGTACAGATGTCCTTCATTGCAGGTAGGTAGCCGGACACCTTTGACTATTTGAAATAGTCTCTCTTCTCCCAGAAACACCACCCCCCTGCCCCACCATTAAGTCCAACCTTGACATCACCTGCTCGGAGTTTTTTAACTACATAAAAATGCAGAAAGATGTCCTTCGCTCAGTTGGCGGCTAAGAATAATACGCAGACTGATTTTTGTGTGATATATTTCGCTTTTCAGTACATATGTGATATTTCGTTTTTCAGTACCTATGTGATATTTCGTTTTTCAGTAGTTACCTTTCTATGTGATATTTCTTTTTTTTTTTTAAATAATGATGTTTCTCCAACTTTTCGATACCTATTGTATTTTTTTCCAAAAATAAAACTTAGTCGTTGTATTTTGTCAGTGACTTGAAGTATATCTTGTCCAGATTTTCGTCCCGATTTTATACTTTAGGCTGTCCCGATATGTCCCGACTTTTAGCTTACGCTGTCCCTACTTACGTCGAAAAGATATGGCAGCCTATGTCATAGCTTCCTCGTTTCCGTATCATGAATGTGTGGATCATTGAAAAGTTTTAAATTACTTATCTTGAAAAATTCCAAAGCGTAAAAGAGTCGTAAATAAAGATATGTTGCGTTAAAGATCAAAATCGGTCAATAAAGAAACGAAAAAATCACTTACTTTTGAGTAGGTACGCGTAGAATGAAGTAATGATTGAAAACAACGAAATTGATACGGAACCATCTACCATTCGAATTCAGATGAAAACAGTGGAAATCAAGCTTGTCACAAAAACTTCACATTCGCGCATGCACAGCATCTACTAATGGTACAGTCATGATGAAATTTATATCGGAAGATCAAATTGTCTTTCCCCAACTATCCAAAAAAATTTGAGCGATACCGACAATTGGGACTTAAAAAATGGAGCATACCTACCTAATGGAATTTACGTTTGATTTACCTACAACCCACACAATTTGCAAAATAGGAAATTTCGACCTCACTGGTAACTCTCATTAAAATTCATTGGAGAATAGTAATATAATAATATATGGTTTTTTACCTTTTTTACCTTTGGACTCCATTTCCTGTTTTCTATTCCTAATTTCCTAATGTCTCGACGGACCTTAAAAATAAAACAACCAAACCAACCAACTAACCTGGGCATGGAGTTTATCAAAGAGCTATATAACAAGATATCTTCGAAGTCGAAGATGCAACCCAACTCTACCCCAGCGGGGAGAAAATGAACGTAGCCAGTGAGGTAACCTACCTGAGGGTTCCTCAATCGATAGATGCCAGGAAGAAGACTATAAAGATTCTCATCTTCCATCATAACTGTTTCAATAAATTTAGTACATCCATAAATCTAACCGAGGCATTAACTCGTATATTAAAAAAAAATTAAATAACCTGTTCTCCCAATTTGTTCACTTCATAATTAGCATTTAAACAGTCGATAATTTGACAAATACAGTGACTTGCGAACACCCAAGGATAACACTCTATCAAAGCAAGGCAAAAAGTTCTAGTCATGCAGCATGATGGTATGAGTGAGTTTTCGTAAATTATCGTATACGTACAACGTTAAATTGTTTTGAAATTTGAGCTTTTTGAGTGCAAGGAAATTGCTAACTATTAATTTTATGCAACTCTAGGATTCGTTTCAGAATGCCTCAGAACGGGTTTCAATGAAGAAAATTTTCAAAAATTTTGATTTAAAAATTTTCCAAGCCATTGCAATAGTTCATTTTCTACGAAAATCCGCTAAAACTCACAATTCTCTTACAAGATCTATTTTATGAAACTAATACAACTACATACAATTAATGCAAAACTTTAAATTGACACGTTAGTATAGCCAGTGCTTCTGAAAACATTCATACTGGCTCATAAGGTAATGTGATTTTTGCACACTCCCTTCTTCACAAAACACCAAAGTTCTACCAGTACATATAATGTTCAGGCTTCCTTTCCAAATATTAAAACTTTTTAACTACTATTAAATCTTCTTGGATTGTCCCGATAAAAAATTAATCACTTCCTACCCATACAGCTTTTTTCAAAAGGCAGCAAGCAGAAGAAGGGGAGGATTTCAGTGGGCAGTACCCATTCTATAACAGCGCAAGAATAGGTAAGAGTAGGAATTAGTAATAAAGAATCTGGTTGAGTTCCAATGGGGGTCAAAGCTGCGAAGCTCAATGAAAAGGCTCTATTCATATCTGAAGGTCCCCTCTGGAAATAGGATTGACAGTGTTGACTGCATTGATTTCAAAGTTGGCCCCATTTGTGCCATTAGCATCATGCCAGTTTTGGAAATGGTCTTGCTGCGCACCACATGTTTCAAATTCAAATGAAGTGGTAAAGACTTGTAAATTCATAATACTGGGTATATTCCTGTTGATCATTCATTCTGGTACCATTCGTTAATGGCTCATTCACGCACCATAAAAGGGGGGGGGTTATTGATGTCTGATCCGTAAAGATGATTTATCGCTAAACAGAATAAGAGTATGGAAAATATGTAAACATTTAAAATACAGGAAATAATACTATTTTGGTTAGTGAAGCAATGTACAATTTCTGTTAGGTACCATAAATTCTTTAAATTAAAAACTAAACGGGAGCAGATGTGAGAACAGTTGGACTGCAAGCTATTAACATTAAATATGCTCTGATCTGAATGAGTTATATATATATATATTTTTATATATATTTGTCTGAAATTGATGAGTTCTACTAAAATCATGCCAAATAGGTAGGTACTAAGGATATTCATATATATATTTCTTCAATACAAAATATTACCCTGTAAATAAAGGGTAAGTACCTTTTATTTGTATCATAAAAAGAAAGAAAACGTTCAAAAGTGAACAAGAGTATTATATGAACTAAACAATCTACGTATGCAATGTTAAACTTGAAATATTCTTACTTCTTTTCCCTTAACATCAGCTAGAGCTTCCGAATGCTTCTCGTCGTCCATTTTAAAAGCATCTTGTAGGTATTGGAAGAGAGACTCTCTATCATTGTTTTCCGCATCAGCACCAACGGTGTGAATGATTTCATATAAGACTTCTCGATACAGTTCCTCGATCTGAAATCATAAAAAAGCATATTGGTAAGTAATGCATCCATTACAGGGACGTCCTTATGAATGGATTTTATGTAATTTTGGTGAGAGCTAAAATAAGAGAAAAAACAAAAATATCTTAACTTCTCGGACTTAACTCCCCCCCCCCCCCCCCCCCATTAACTTCCATTAGTGAATTCCTATCGTAAGTATGAAACTTGAAACTTCTGACATAATTTCCACAACTAGACAAATTGATAATTGAATTTTAAAAAATGATTTCATAGAAAAACCATGTTTTTCTACATACAAACATCAAAGTAAAATAACAATCAATAATACCGTTAGAAAGCAGAGGTTCTGGCGCAGTTTTTAGGCTTACCTGCAAAAATTCATGAGCGTTGAAAAAACCAAAAATTTTTGGAAACTGACCTATTTCACTTCTTAAGCTGATATATCACCTGTTCAGTCCAAGCAAAAAATTTTGATTTGGCACCAGCATGATAAAAAATTTAATGCATTTTCTAGCAGTCTCCTCAGATTTGATTTTACTCCCAAAATTAAGGGTATTATGGCCGTTTTAGTGTCATAAGGTCGAAAACATGAATATAATCTTAAATATTAAATCACTCAAAAACTAAGCGTTAAAAAAAATCTGTAAGAGACACTTTTGATCAGAAATTAGTTGTAAAATTGAACCCTGGCCAGCAGTGTGACCTTAATGTGTACACCCTGTATAGCCTAAACACCCAAAGTTAAAGCTCCAATGTAAATTGTTTGTTAGTAGAGCAAGGTGTAAGGTTTGGAAGGGGTTTCTGGCCTTGAAGTACCTATATTGGCGATTTTCAAGAAATTTGGCCCCTAGGTACCTACCTACCTGTGGTAATTTTTTCTAGGTCTGTAGTAACCTTGTGCAACGCACGGGTTAATTAGCTTTCTGTAACATACATATGATCCCTCTAATAATGGAGCGACAATGCTTGTTTTCTCTAATATTTGATGGAAAAATATTAAATGAGCCCCAATGAACTAACAGCTTCTTCTCAATCCTAAGTTAAATAATTAAAGAAAAAAAAATACCCTCCTCCCCTATCTACCTTGGCAATTCAAATTCCTACGGCAAAATATACCCCTAATTCTAGGGGAGAATTCTCGTAATAACTGCCCTGATTGTCAGCAAGAATGGGGAAATAACGGGAAGTGGTAGGTAACACTAGACAAGTGGAAGCCGTTCGTGTATTACCTAGGAACCCCTTCTGTAGCAGTTCGTTCTATTACTGTTACTCTGTGCTTTAAGATCCATGCACATGGTTCAGATGTTCTTCTTTTGTTTGGTCAACGTTCCGATTTTGAACCTAATCATCTGTGAAATACCAATATTCTGGATATTTTTTTGCGCCTCTGCATTCTACGCTACGGTTTCTCTGCGGTCTTTTCGGTTTCCGAGTCGTTTTCATTTTCATAAATTTCTGAAGATTAATTTCAACATGAGTGCACGAATAATGGCCGAGTAAGTGATGATATATTTATGTACGTATGTATTTTATTGTTATTTGCCGGTGCAATGTACTATAGGACGTACCAAATGATCACAAAATCGACCATCCTACTGACCTTTCCCCAGTTCTGTCAATTATAGGTAAATTCAGAAATTGTATAGGTAAGGTGTTGTCGCTTGGACCCTCTCGCGTAAATATAACTGGCTTACATTTGGAAAATATCCCGTCAGTTCATCGTTTATTGATATCATTGAAATAAGGGTACCCTGTAACAAGAGCTGAGGGGCTGTTGTAATGAATCTTTTTGCTACATGCCTATTTCTTCTAATGATGGATTTATCTTTATAGTTAACGGTGTATAAATACCAGGAATAAGATGAAAAAATGTGTACACATTTATAAGGGGGTTACTTCGAGATTTTATTCAAAGATGTATTGCTCGTCGTCACAACCTCAACTGGCGCACCGTGTTTCAAAACACCATTCTAGCTGTTCAAAATTGAGAAAAAAGTTATTGAATATTTGATTAGAAGCTACCTATGGCATGAGCTGTTTGAACCGGCGTGTGCTACTTGCATTTTCTCATTCTATGAGTTCTCACGGTACAAGTCAAGGCCCCTAAGTTCGGACGTTTTCAAACCCTCCCGGCAATTCGAGGTTAGCACCTTCGTGATGTGCATAGATCATCTGGCTGCGGGAGTTTCGTGTTTTAGCGAATTTTTGAAGAAAATTAAGCTATTGCTCTCGCCTCAAAATTTGTAGAATGTGAATTTTGAAAAACTTTTATGCAGAAATCCGTTTCAGGCTATTCTGAATCATATTCTGAAGTTTAACGCATTTTTTTATCTATGTATGTATACAGGGTGTCCTATCTAAACGGGCCCATCGGGAAATTACAGCCTTACGGTGCGAGCTATCGAAAAATTGAACTGGACCTTTTTTATAGTATTTCAACTCAGCTTCACGATGCGGAAGTCCGATTTTTATTTTTCCTTGTTTTAGGGTCTCAAATCATTGATTAAAACTGACGGTTTCCTCTTGACCCCCCTTTTTTATTGCTTTTTTCGATTTTAGGTTGAATTTGGAACGGAAAATGCCTCGTTGAAATTTTCTTTTTGGGGCTTCGTTTCTGAGTTATTCCACTTTTTGCGGAAGTCCGATTTTTATTTTTCCATGTCTCAAATCATTGATTGAGACTTACGGTTTCCTCTTGACCCCCCTTTTTTATTGCTTTTTCCGATTCTAGGTTGAATTTGGAACAGAAAATGCCTCCTTGAAATTTTCTTTTCGGGGCTTCGTTTCCGAGTTATTCCACTTTTTGCGAAATACAGAAAATCACCGATTTCTTTCAGACATTACCAACACTTTCTTACTATTTATATCTTCAATTTTTGAGATGTTCACCACACTTTTGGAATCAGCATTAAACTATCTATCATCAGACCCCAGCGTCCATAATCAACAATCACCATCAGGGGGATGACATTACACTTGAACCGATTACGATTTAAAAAAAGTTTTCCAAATTGTCGTTTGAAAAAAAAAAAAAAAAAACCCCTCAAACTGTTCAGTACTATTACTCATTTATTAGAAGAACGTATGAGACGCCGTATTCTGGACTAATGTAAGGTTCTTTAAATAATAAAGATCATAGTGTAGACTGAACAATAAGTATCAAGAAGCTGTTGTTTTCTTGACCCTTCAATACAGAAGGGTCAAGGAAGGAGAATTGAACATTGAATTGAAAAGTTCAATTGGTCTAATGTAATTGGTGCTTCTGCTGAGCCTTTTCTCAGCGTTTTCATTTCTGAGTTTCAGCAACTTTTTTCACCACATAACTTTTCACAATTTCACCACATGTCAACAACTCCATATGCCCTCTCAGTCTCAGGATAACTCACTGAGTACCTAACAGCAATCTCCAAGCCTTGATTATGCTGTATAAATATAGCGAAACGTTGGCCTGAAGTGTAGTATCATTCACCCGACCGACTCTCAAGAACAAAACACTTGAAACAATATAATGTCTGTTCCAATGTATGTTGGAGTTCTCGATGTCTAAATAGTTGCAAAATTTGATGCTCTACTACTTTGCTCCAATATGAAACTCGATTATCAACTTAAACGGCATTTTCTCTATTGTATAACTTTAATAATCAATAACTTAGTTTCTTATTTTACCGCTTAACTTTCTTTGTCTGGTGGCCAATCGACGCAGAATTGGATTGTCTACATCTTTACTCTTATACGAGAATTTTTTGAACGGTTCGAAGGGGTTAAGTTTGCCAATAACGTGTTTTTTAAAGGTTTTTTTTTTTTTTTTTTTTGGCAAAACACGGGTTAAGAAGTAATTTTAGTTATAGGAACATGGGGTAAATTTCGTATAAGATGGGTTTTTAAAAATTTTTGAACAGCTAGATTGGTATTTTGAAACACTGTGTTGCCTGGCGTGAAAACCATCAAAACATCAATATGTATAATTTAGAAATAGTAGGTAAATGTAACGTGTCGTGGAGTCTAGAGTCATCAAACAAAGAACTGGTTAACCAACCACGTTCAACGAAATCTGACACGTCTTGCGAGAAACCTGCAATGATCTGCGTTTGCCTACAGTTAAAAACAAGTTATCCAACTAGGCGGTAAATGTGGGTGGTGGATGTTTTCTTCAGATGGTTGGCCTTGTCCTTGGCAATGGCAAAGAGTCACTCAACTTGAACATAATATGGTTTTAAATGGTTTTGTAACCAACTAAAATGGATTGTACTTATCCAGCATGTTTGCGGTTGGTGATTATGTTTTATTGTATGTTCTATCATTGCTTCAGTGTTTTTGTGTTCGCTTTGTGGTTCACCTTCTACAATCCCCCCGGGGACTTCTATGGACAATCCCCCCCCCCCCCCCCCCCAGGCGGTCTCTCTCTCTCTCTCTCTCTCTCTCTCTCTCTCTCTCTCTCTCTCTCCCTTTCTCTCTTCTGCCTATTTCTCACTCTTGTTTCATTAATTTATTTTCTTCTTCATTTATTCCACTTATTTTTATTGTATTTTCTACACATCTTTTTTTTAACCTTTGTTTTATCTAGGGTAAGGAACTTGTGATTATCTATGAACCCTATCGTAAACTTTCTGAAAATCAGATCAGTATTTTTGCAATAGCTCCAAAAATTATAAAATCAAAATTTTAGAAAAGTTTAACCTAAGAATTAAGATTAAAGAATCCTAGAGTTTAACTCTTTTTCATCTGTATTTATGTGTCTTTCCAGACCATAACTCTCCTTACGATTGAGATAAAAATTCCGTTCTTGCGCCAAAAAATCAAGCTTTCCAAACGAAAGGATGAGTTCGTTGGCCAAAACACTCGTTGAGCACATTAAATTGGTCAAATTTAAAAAATGTGTTAAAAAAATCACTAAAAATGACTAAAAACGACAAAAAATCTTTAAATTTATATTTTTATTTGAATTTCAGTAAAAAAAAAAAAAAAAAACTGAAAAATTGCTCAACGTCCAAAATCTGTTTTGAATCGTAGAATATGATTTAGAACGAGATTTGCCACAAAGTTTGTGGATAACAATTTCTTTGCAGTCAAAGTGCTCAAATTTTCAAACAAAATACATAATATAATATGATAATCTACGAAAATTCGCTCATACGATCATGATGAATGACTGGAACTTTGTAACATGAAATTATTTCCATAATAATAGTGATCAGAATAAAAATCACATAATTTCAAAAAAATCACATAGGAAGTCTCAAATCTAAGTCATCAAAACTAGGTAGCTTGGATCTACATGTACATCGAATGGTGGTGGTGGTTCTTGTGGTAAGGTAATTTCAGTTGTTGTTGAATCATATTCAGATGAAATGGTGGCGAAGTATGATGACTATATATGAACCAACAATTTATTATTTTTCTTGATTGAAATGTAATCTTGAAAAAAAAAAAAAAAAAAAAAAAAAAAAAAAAAAAAAAAAAAAAAAAAAACTGAGAATCTTGTGTAAATGAAGTTCCAGTCATGCAGCATGATCGTAAGATTTGATTTTAAACATTTCTGAGCCATTGCAATTGCTTCAAGTTTTACGAAAATTCGCAAAAAACAGTAGCTTTCAGACATAAAAAAAAGTTGGATAGAAACACATTGAAATGTAGGTTGATCTTAAAAACTGTAGATCTACGGAAAAACTCGTAGGGTTGGTAACACTGCTTACTGGTTTCTGAAGAGATTATAGATCCTTGACTGTCATGAACCTAGGAGGTTCATGTTGACTGTTTAGGGCTCACATGTCGTTCTCAAACTAGGGGCAATTATTGAGTCCCACAGGCCTTGCTCACGTACTGTAACTTTTTCCCAGAACATTTTTTTTCCCAGGGATTCCTTGCAGGCCAGTGAGTTGGAAAATAGTAATTTAAGTGCCATACCTTTATATCTAGACAACTATTTCTGTGCTTAAAAGGCCAAAAATGCAATTACCGTGGGTGTCCCAAATTAATTTTTTGCTCTACAATGTTACTTTTACCTACAATATTGATTTATTTGTGGCAAAAAGGTCTTTGTTTTCCAAAGTCGGGTTGTAGAGCATTATGAAATTTATTGAAAGAATGTGCTAAACAACTTTTCGATCCCTTCAATATATCGCCAAAAAGTGTCCCAATGTTTTGGGATATTACCATGGTTGGAACTGAAAACTTCAATTCCGACCCCAACCAACCGAAATTTTGGTTTGAATCTCATTCTGTTGGGAAGCTTGGGATCTGTTGAGGTGGGGACAGGACCCTTTCCCCTCACCCAACGCTGTTGCTGGTGGACCGCTACGTCGAAAGGAGTGCAGTCAGGAGCGTACCTTTTCATTTGCTATTACCATGTGAGTCAAATTGATGACTAGGGAACATTTTTAGCATTTTTTTTTTCCTCCATCCTCTTCCTTTCGTTCTCCTCTTTCAAAATGCGTCTAAGATTTTGTTACTGAAGTTATTTATTGGGCTGAAAATCGATCTCAAACAACGATTTTCAATTACCATGTCTGAAATTGAGCTATTACCATGGGTTTATTAAAATCCACGGTAATTGCCTTAGCTACATGGTAATATAATTCCACTGCATTTTCAAACTTTCCAGCAATAATTAGTTATACCTTTCAGTGTTTTTATCCACACCATCAAGTGCATATGTATGAGGGGAAAATGTAATACAAAACATTAAAAACATGGCTTGTGGTAGAAGGAAGTCAGGCACTTAGCGTGAAGAGGTACTTAAAAAATAAAAATAAAAAAAATAAAAATAAAAAAAGAGAGAGAGAGAAGGAAAGAGATGCAGAACGCGAGAGAAGACAGAGGCGAAGAAATGAACCCGAACTGAGGGAGGAATATTAGCTGAAAGAACATTCAAGGAGCAGCAACGGAAAAAGGATATAAAGCTTTTATGTGACTTGAATGAAAGGGATAGGGGGGCCAAAAGTAGGAAACTGAGGAAAAATGGTTTGGCAACAATGAAACTGATGTGGGACCATCTACAACCTAACCCGCACCGCGCACTGCCAGTCAATTTCATCAAAATAAGATGATGAAAACTGTGGAAATTAGGGTCGTTACAAGGATTTTGCATTGGCGCATGCGCAGTAGCTATTAATGATACCATAATGTTGAAATTTATATGGGATGATCAAATCGTTGTCTCCCAACTATGATCCAAATTTGAGCGAGATCAAACGACTAGGGAGTGAGAAAATGGTGCTTGGTAGAAAATAACCTTGTTTCACCTTGTCTACTTGTTTCATTAGCGCATGGACAAAGTGAAGTATTGAGTCAAGAATGGTGAAACTGTGATGGTGAAAATGGTGATAGGGGGACCACCTATACTACATACACCCTCCCTGTCTACGCCCACATAATCCCTTAAAATTTCATCCAAATTGGATGAAAACTGTGGAAAATAAGGTTGTTACAAGGATTTGCGGACACAAGATAGACACGGAACCAAAGTTATTCAGAATGGTCTATAACGTAAAATGCAAGTGGAAATTTTGTCTTCGAGACCAACAATTTTTTTTCTCCTGAAAGTGAAACAATGCTTCCGCCACCTCTAGGTAGACTCGGAATTTTTCATTTTTTTCGAATTTTCAAGTCACGTTGGTTCTTGAAATACCAACCTTTTTTTTACTAGGTACTGAATGTTAGGAATATTAGTTTACTTACTATTGCTTCTTAATTTTATATATTTATTATAGTAGTTTATTACTTTTATTTAGTGTTATTTGAATATGTTTTCAAATAATGATTAAATTAATGAGAAATATCTTTCAAAATCCCCTTGTTGTTTGCCTTTTGAAACTTTATTCTACGAGTATAATTTTGGTTCTACTCTCAGGTTTCCCAGTCAATATTTTTGATTCAGAGTCTCTCTGGGTGATGTCATAAATGTGCCTACCTACTTCTTTTAAATCTAGCTCATAATTACACAATTTAAGCATAGCTAGACTGATAATCTAGTTTCGGTGTTGGGTTCCTGTCCAACGATGGTGGACCATACCTTATTACTAGTTAGATTTACTTTAAAGGAGATTTTTCCGTAGTCACCATCTTTTTCCATAGACACAACATGTCGTTAAATTTGGTGAATTTATAATTTCAATTCCATCCTTCATAAAAGTACGTTAATACCTACTTACTTTGTTAAACTTGCCTACCTTATTTACGTAGTTAGCTACTAAACAGCACGTACCTAAGTACCGTGCTACATTGCAAAAATAGTTTTTGTTGACTAGGTAAGCTTATTCATTCGAAAAAGTTATTTATACAGGTATCTATATACCTTCCTATATATACCTACTGAACTTACCATCTCATTAACACTTTGCAACATTTTGTCTGATTTGCCTGGTATAGTGCAACGCCACTTGGGCGCTCTTTAGTCAATTACTTTTTTAATTTTGTTGGTTTGTTGTTCAGGTATTGCTAATATGAACCCCTATTCCTACGCCAAAAGACTAAGGTTACAAATAAAAACTAAAAGACTAATTAGGTGTAATTGACTATTTTACGAATGTTACGATCTTGTGTTCAAGTTTGGATCGTTTTTATTTTATTTAAATTAGAGATTAAATGAAAAAATTGCCGGATTAAAACCGTTTTTACGCTATTACCTACCTCCTAGTATACCTAATTATCTGTTGTTGAAAACACTGATGAAATTACCATGGCAACTACAGCTATTACCGTGGACACCGAATTTGAAATTTTCCAAAAACTAGGCTTAAATTTGAGAGCTGATCTGGGTAATATGTATTTTTGCAATCAGTGTTGACCAAGGAACCACCCTGAATTTTTTCAAATTTTTTTGAAGACTTTTATTTTTTGAAATTTCTGTGTCCGAAAATTGCCCCTAGTTTGAGAACGACCCAAAACTGTGTTTCATCTCTCATTCCCACGCCAAGAGTCCGACGAGTATTAGGTATGTCGAATGTCTCCTATAAGGGTGGGGGTAACATCTAAAAATTGATGTTTTACTTTTGATGTTACCCAGATATCAATGATCGTTTTTTCATCCCCCCCCCCCCCCATTTCTTCCGAATTTCCCACCACTTATCTCTTACTACAAGAGTATTTCGGATTATTCCTTCAATATTATCATTAATGTTGGGGCGGTTAACAAAAATTTCCTTTTTTTTTCTCCAGTGTTTCCTCCTTAAGGGCTCCGCACACTAGGCAGAAACAGGACGGACAATTTATATTCGTAATTTACCTTAACGGCAGTAGCCGTCCCCCCCTATGCCCTGTAATAGACTTAGGCGCCCCGTGGTGCAATGGGGGCCTAAATCCACACTCATAGAGAGAGACAGGAGAGTGACAGTACCATAAGAGATATAACTTGTACTAATAGCATATATATTATGCTACGTTCGGAGAAGATAGGTTTTCCAGTTCTAGGATCACCCATCCATCGCCAAACGTGTGCTTTCAAAAACACGGGAATTAGGGCCTGACGCCCGTTGGGAAACAGCGGAGCGACGGCAGCGCATTCCCTTGGATCTCGCGGGAACTGTCACAGCCGTTCCCCACATTATACCCCGTTTACATCTAGCCACTTCCACTACCACTGCCCCTGCCACAAAGGCTGCCCTATTTACTTCCCATAACAACAGTGAGTGGGGTGAGTGTTTACATACTGCCTTTACTTCTCAGTTCCATTTCGACCACGAGCAATGAAGAAGTAGAAGCAGCATCAGCTCTGTGCCTCCTAAGCGCTAAGTCGTAGTTTGACTGGAAGTCAGGAGAGTGGGATGTTTACATACTGCCCTCCCTGTCACTTTTACTTACTGGAATTTAAAACTTACTTACTGTCTAATTCCCTAAAAGTTTTCCTATTTTCTCCTTGTTTTTCAGGAGTTTTTCCCCCGATTTTGAACTGAATTTTAAACATATCATTGTAGCTCAGTCACTAATATTGCTACAATGCTGCAGTTGGTCGTGTTTGACACAGAAGAGTTTCTTCTAATCCATCCTTTTACATTTACATAAGTATATGTATGTATTATATATACATATATATATATATATATCAATATATATATATATATATATATATATATATATATATATGATATATATATATATAAATATAAGAGTTTATTAACAAGCTTGTAACAAGGGGGAGAACTTTTAGATGACTGGTGTCCTGTCACCACGGAAATCCAGTTTTGGCCCGGATAATTATTTTGAATGGGACCCTTCCTACCTGCCTGCACTATTAATATGTCATCAGCAGTCATTCCATCGAGTCGGGGATAGTCTAGTTCGATTCAGCGTTAAAAATTCATAGAATCCGGTGTTGAAAACCAAAATGTAATAATGGGTATTTTTAGCCATTTGGAACCACTTTGCGTTTCTTCAATTTCCTATCACCCTATCCTTTTCCGTATCCCACCCCTCTCTCTTATCACCAGCGCACATAGTCTCAACACTTTTTTGCAATGACTAGCCCAGTCAAGTGTTTTGGATTTGTTTAGCCATTGGGAAAAGATGATTAGGAATTTCGAGATTGTTAGGGATCGATGAGGCCGGTTCTGACCTTTGGACCACCAATCCCACCAACCATCCCTAACCATCTCTAGAAGACCTTTTTCCAATGTCTAGCAAGTCCAAAAAGTTAGTGACCACCTCTAAACTACAGGCCTAAACTACTCTGGAGTCTGGTGCAGGTGCTTGTACATAAGTGTGCATCCCCCCCCCCCCCCCCCCCCAAACAAAGAAAACAATTGATGGATTCTAGGATTCGAACCTCTCCTTCTACAGTCATTTGAGCAGAAAAACACTCATAAAATCATGATTCATGACTGGAACCTTTTTAAAATTGTAATTGATCATGTTAAAGATAGGATAAACCGAAGCTCTGGTGTACATCATTGCAATATGCTCTCGGCGAATTTGACAGTAAATGAATCTTGATCATACTAGTTCACAATATCGTTCCCTCTTTCTCTTCAACATCAATTACAGTTGGTATCTTATTGTTCCAGGATCATGATGCTTTATATGGATGACGTGATCCAAATAGAGATCGAAGGTGGCATGCGTCTGAAAGGTATTATGAGGGGTAAGTACATATAATGTATTCCAATGATCTAGAATTTTTATTTCTATAAGTTATGAAGACAACAACAATAGACGAATTGAACTTGTTCAAAATGAAGTTTTTGCATTGCCTACTCTGTATTCAACATTTCAGCTGCTAGTTTGAACCCACCAAATCGTATTCTGAATTCTAACCATTTTTCATGTACATACAGAGACTTCAGTTTACGTTACCTTCATAATCCATTTCAAAACCGATTTCCGGCTAAACTGTCTCATGGAAATATCCCGAAAACTGCTTCTAACAATTTTGCATGTATACAGGGTGTCCCGACTTGAATACCTTGTTACCTTCATAATCTATTCCAGAACTTATTTCATGCAAATAGTGTGCTTCATAGAAATTTCCTGAAAACTTTCCGTTTCCAAGAATTTTCGAAAAAAAAAATAAAATTTTCTTTCACCTAAATCTGTTTTGAGGCATACTGAAACAATTCCTGTATTTTAATCCTTTTGCATATCATCTTTTAATATACAAGTACTGGGTGTCAACACTTTTGATTGAGAACCTTCTAGGGATCGATTCTAAAACTGATTTCCATAAAGAAGTACTACTTAAAAAGTTTGTTAAACGCTGTGTTTTTGACTAATTTTACTTTTATGACCGTCTCATGCATTTCGCGCTTGCATAAAAACTGACTAAAACGGTGTGGTGATGAGAGAAAATACGCCAGTATCAGCAATTTCGAACAGTTAATTTTTAGTATAGTAAAAGTGGAAGGATTTGCAAGTGTTACCATTCAATTCAGTGTGGAAAGTTTTGTAGGAACTGACCCCAAACTCGTTGGATCACAGAGGACCATTTTTCAAGAAAACCTTCGATTTCTTTGAAATAACGAAGTTTTGAAACATTAAAATAATTTTAAGAGACATTTTGACTTTGACAAGCAATTAAGTTATGTTTTTGAGTTTGTTCAAACTTGAATCTTACATCTATTGCTGCATCAGGATGTCCTCAAACTGCTCGGTATTGAAAAAATCACTAATTCAAGCCGCAAAATATCATAAACTCGTTTTTTCGAAATCAATTTTTTGACCCAGTATTTGACAGCCAAATTTTTGGTTGTACTTGTGATTAACACTCAATGATTGACACAGCAGTTCTTCTGCAATAAATGATTCCGTATATTGAAAAAAAAAAAACTTTTATTTCAACATTTTACAAATAAATTGAGCATTTGAACTTAGTTTTATTAATCTAAATATAAAATTAATATGAGTATTCATAAAGAAAAAAATTTTAAATATCACCGGATGTTTCATCAGAAAACAGGTACAATGTTTTCTCGATACCATAGGCACAATACGATTCTAATAGTAAACTAGCAACTTGTGAGTTGCTATGTATTTATATAAATATAAAAAATAAAGAACAAATGACAAGAACGAATAGAGATCCATATTGACAGCACTGTCAATCACTGAGAGGAGCATCAGATTGGGAACGAGTAATTGACATTTGCATTTTCACTTGTTATCTTTGGTTATTTCCAAAAAAATGATGGCATAAATGCAATCTACATAAAAAAGTGCCAGTCATGCTGCATGATCGTATGAGCGAATTTTCATAAATGGTCGTATTACATTTATATTAGATTTTGGTTTTCAGGAATTGTTTTGAAATGCAGAATGAATAATTATGACCATTTGTATGGAAATATTATTTTATAAAAGTATGAACTCTTTGCAATAGCGAAGTTATCTACGACATTCGCTATGAAAGTAAGGAGAGTTTGACCTCGTTCATCTTGTCAATAGGCCCTTTGGAAAACTGATTAAAGTGGATTATTGTGTTTTACAGGAGCTCTAGGCAGCCATGTCGCCTTCTTAGAGTACGTGCATGTCAAGAAAAGAGGAGTTGACACCGTGATGAGACTTAGAGCTGTCACTGTGAAAATTGAGTGCGTTGTTCGCTTCATATTTCCGATCCCATTCCCTTTGGAGTTAAAGGCAGCGGTATGCGCGATTCTCAGTTCCCAACATCCGAACGACTTCGACTTACGTGCAGCTGGTAGGTAATAGTGTTGTATCTTATGTTTATTGAACATAGTAATGATACTGAAAATGCAGTTCTTTTGCGTGAATGTATCGTATAATTGTCATGTCTCAGAACATTTTGGTCAAATGGCTAATCATACGCCTGTATTTGACGAAGTTTCATTTGAACCGCTAAACTGATGCCTGTGAATTTTCGACGCCAGAAGATATATTACCTTATCAAAAATTACATTTTTTGGGTGGTTGGTAATGTTCAAGGAAAACTCCCGATGTCGAAGAGGTTTGATTAATTGGTCTCAGTTGCGTAGGTTGCTAAAAAAGCGCTTGTCTTTAACAATATCTTCTATCTCAAGTAGGTAGAGGTAGGAGTTCGAACTCTTTCGAGGCATCAAATATTTTTTGGGTTACATTTGGCGCAGGGCAGTTTAGGATGTAGACCAGGGGTGCTCAAACTTGAACTGCTGGCGATCTACCTCAATATTTTTAGACTACTTACGATCGACTCTGAGAGGCTGCAAGTATGTGTGATGCAGGGTTGTCGTACATACACGATACACCCTACCTACCTAGGTAGGGTGTACCGTTGCATATATAGATATTAGCTTTCCGCACAATTTACATTACCTATTTTAGTCAAGGTTTGGGTTAGGTTTACTTAAGTTCTTCTCTACAATATCAATGAAAAAACTCCTAGTTATTCAAAATTGCGAGTTTATTCGTTGTTACAAAACAAAAGAGTTACATATGGTGATAAACTCAACTAAGGAGTGACTTTGTATGTTGAAGCGTGGCACTGCATGTCCTCAGCATACTTTTCATAAGATGGTGCGTAACCACTGAGTGCCAATCGCAAGCATGATGACATATGATCGTCAGTTAGTCGATTGCGATATTTTGACTTAATTATCTTCATTTCAGAAAATGCAGACTCGCACAAGTAAGTTGACCCAAACATTGCCGTCAGTTGAAGGGCGATTTGCCTTAGATTCGGATATTTATCTTCAGATATAAAACACCAGAAATTTGTATCAGATGCTGTAGCTTTGAGATGTATATCTGATATAATCTGCACCAACTCATTTTCAACAGAACATGAGTTCATATTAAACTGACTTGCTACTTCAGTTACCTACTTATTAAAAATTTTTTTCTTCTCGAGATCTACTCAAAAAGCACTCGCGATCGACCGTTTGAGCACCCCTGATGTAGACTTTACGAAATAATCCCTCTCTAGCCAGACTGCAAAAATCACATTCCGTGACGTAGCTTCTTTCAATTCTTTCTCAATTGAGTGCAAATGACCTAGCTCGAGTGCGACTTCTTCCAACTAGCATCTGCTGAGCCAGCGGTTTGCAGTTTCACTTCGTCATTCGTCCAACCCCAAAATCAGCTAAGACGGAGTATTTGACTCCGGGGAAATAATATGTGCAAGGAAAACTCCCGCAGTCAAAGAGGTTTCATTAATAGGTTGGTGTAGGTTGCTAATGTGCTCGTCTTTAAAAATAATAATATTAAGAAGTAATGTTGATGAGAATAACGAAGGACATCCCTCTTGAAGGTAGGCTTCGTATATAGAAGGAACGACCTATTGGAATTGATCCAGAGGGTATGGTGGGGGGGGGGGATTCCAAACATGAGAAAACATTGGTAAGCTATGCAGCATTACAGGATGGATTGTATATAATTTTGGTGAGAATTAAAATTACAGAAAAAGAAAAAAGTATCATAATTTTTCGGAATCCCCCCCACCTTTACCCATTTAACCCCTTCACCGACAGTAAATTTGAAACTAATGAGGTTCCATAACTGGTCTAAAATCTGGATCGTACAAACAATAAAAACAGTCACGGAAAGTATGATGAATGTAATTAAAATATCACGATTTATGGTCAGTACCCCCTCCATTTACCCCCCTTTCATCATGAAAATTGAAACTCCTGTTACATTGTTCAAAACTAGACCAAATTCAAAGTTGAAAAAAAAAAAAAAAAAAAAAAAAAAAAAATCACAAAAATTACACGAGAATAGTTTAATCATCATGATTCATCAGTATTACCCCCTCCATTCACCCTCTTTCTTGATGAAATTTGAAAATCCTGACGTAGTTTCCAAAAATATATCGAATTCACAATGGAACAAAATAAAAATCACGAAAATCGGTAGAGATTTGTGGCTTGGGCAGTGCTTGAAAAAATCGGCAATTTTTTCACCCCATTCCCCCTCCCCCTCTTCCTTCTTCAAATTCCAAACTTCCGAGGTTTATTGCACAACTAGACTGAAATTGGGATCGAACATAGAAAGAATTTCTAAAATCAGCTGAAAATTATAGCCTGGGCTGCGTCGACAAAATTTGTCACACACACACACACACTTTTTTTTTTTTTTTACAAAACTCCCCTCAAAGGCGGAGGAGGCACACCATTAAATTGTAAAATAAACAAATAAAATTAAAAAGTGGGGAGGACGCCCAGGTTTACCCGACGCCGGCTCTAGGGATAAGGGAAGTTTCAGGACGAGGTGGAAGAATGGTATGAAAGGAAGTGCCCCTATAAAACGACCACTAGTTCAAGTAAGAACCCCTCAGGACGCGGGTGGTGATACCACGGAGTACTCCCGCCGAGATGCCCAACTCGAGAAACTCCGTGGCGCTTTTCCCGCACCACACCCCGCGCCATGACAAGGTCGCAGCCATGACCATGATGTTATTGGTCGCCACTCCTTTTAGCTCGGAAATCGCTTGCCGCAGGTCATTTCTGTCGTACTTATTTATTTTAGCCCGCCAGGTCTGCTCCATGTCCATGCTGCCACTGACAACCTGGACATCCAGGATTATGGCAGACTCATCGGGCTTGACGGTGGCACACACACACTCACACACACACACCCTGGATCAATTCCAATAGGTCGTCCCTGTATTGACAAAACCTAGCTTCAGAGGGACGTCCTAAAAAGTTACTGTACGAATCCATTTCAGACCATTCTAAGCCCGAATCCGTTAAAAAAACCATAGGCCTGTGTGTAAGTGACAAATTTTGTCGAATTTAGTCTCTCTTTTTTCGATTCCAATTTTAGTATAGTTGTGCAAAAACCGCAGAAAATTTTAATTTCATAATGGAAAATAGTAAATGGAGAAGAATAAATGGAAAATATAAAGCCGGAAAAACATGATTTAAAAAAAGTTTAATAAATTTATTTATTTTTACCAACTTTGTCTCTACCGATTATCGTGATCCTTATTTTGTTCGATTCCAATTTTAGTCTACTTGTGCAGCAAACCTTGAGAATTTCGAATTTTCTGTCAAGGGGAGGGGGAAGGGGTACTTGCGATTTTTTCAAGCTCTGCCCAAATTATTTAGGTATGTTATTATACATTATTTTGTTCCATTAAGAATTCCATCTAGTATTTGAACGTATGTCAGGAGTTTCACAACTCATTGTGGAAAGGGGTAAATGGAGGGGATTATACTGTTAAATTGTGATATTTCAACTATTGCCGTCAGATTCTCGCATTTTATTTTCAATTATGAATTTCGTCTAGTTTTGGAACGTAGGTATGTCAGGAGTTTAATTACATTATGGAAGGGGGCGAGTGGTGGGGGTAATACTGTTAATAAGAAGTACCTAAATAATAGTCTCAAGAAGGTAAAAGCAGGAGTTCAAACTGCCGAGGCATTAAATATTTTTGGGCTTTTACAGGAAGGAAGGTTTGGGCTGCATTGTGTGGCACTAACTCGCTTTACAAGGTGGCACACCATGGATGGAAATTGGGTTAGTTCCCCTTAGTGTCAAACCTTAGTCCATGTCGCCTTGAACTGAATCTCCAAGTCTCAACTAATCTCATCAATTACCAGTTAGGGCATGTTGAGAAGAGGTTAGCTGTATATTTATTAGCTGTGATGGCATGGGTCAAAACTTTGGATTTCTCACATCATAATTCAACCTTTGAAAACTACCATTATAAATTTGTAGTTGATGTTGGTGGTTGTTTGTTGATTGTTTTTTTATTTTTATTTTTTAAATTCATTTATTGCTTATATACAATTTGTACATGTACCAGAACTATGGAATGTGCATGTGTGTATAGGTGAGATGGGGATGCTGAATGGGTATATCTTGAAATGTTGTCTGCCTTGCTCTGAAATCCTTTTTTTTTGTCTTGTTTATGGTGCTGTATGTTCTGAAAATTTTCTAATGAGTTGCTTGTTACCGTCTGTATCAAAATTATTACTTTATGTGTTTGAAGTTATCCCTTTGTTACAGCTTGCTATGATCCTGCAGTCAAATTTTATTCTCCGTTTCTGTATTTTCTGTTGATTGTTTGTTGTTTTTTGTAGTTGATTTTAAATAGGTAGTTGTTTGTTGGTGTTGTATTTGATATGATTTTTCTGAACGATCATTTATATGTTATTATACAGGGTGATTCCCTCGCAGATGCAAAAAAAAAAAAAAATTTGGGTGAAACTACATCGAAAATGGAGTAAAATGCCGCCAATTTCATATTTTTATCTCAATCCGTACTCGAGATAAGATTTTTTAAAGGCTTTTTCAGGAATACCGTGTTTTTTCATTTTAAACTCGGATTTCTCCACTTTGCCTCATTTACTTTTAACTTTAAACCTCATTTTCGGTATCAGCATTAAATTTCCTATAAGAATAGTGTACTTTGGTTCTTAAAAAGTACCATCCGAAGACCCTCACATCAGCTCAAACGTTGACGATTTTGAAAAAAACAATATTTCTGAAAATCTTTAAAACTTTACTACTCTTTTAAAAAGAATCCTGGAAATTGGCAAATCTCATGAAAACTGCTTCATCTAATATGCTTTCCAACGGTATTATCAATTTTACTTTTATTTTGTTATTTAGGGGAGAAAATAATGTTTTAATGTTAAAAAATGTGGGTTTTTCAATGAAATTGTTGGTTTTCTCGAAAGATGACCCTCCATGAACCAACGAGTATGGGGTCGGTTTCTACGTATTTTTTCTCGCTGGATCGAATGGAAACTCTTGCAGATCTCTCAACTACGTTATAATCGAGTTTTACACTTTAATTAACTAGTTTTACCCCATAACACACATACATTTAATCGTAACAAACAAACTAAACATTTGCGATTTCAAGTGTAAAACTCGGTTATAACGGAGTTGGAGAGATCTAAAAATGTTACTATTCGATACAGCGAGAAAAAATACATAGAAACCGACCCCATACTCGTAGGTTCATGGAGGGTCATCTTTCGAGAAAACCAACAATTTCATTGAAAAACCCACATTTTTTTACATTAAAACATAATTTTCTCCACTAAATAACGAAATAAAAGTAAACTTGATTATACCGTTGGAAAGAGTATTAGACGAAGCAGTTTTCATGAGATTTGCCAGTTTCCAGGATTCGTTTTGGAAGAGTAGTAAAGTTTTAAAGATTTTCAGAAATGTTCTTTTTTCAAAATCGTCAATGTTTGAGCTGATGTGAGGGCCTTTGGATGGTACTTTTTAAGAACTCAAGTACACTATTTTTATAGTAAATTTAATGTTGATTCCGAAAATGTGGTCAAAAGTTAAAATTGAATGAAGTAAAGTGGAAAAATTTGAGTTTAAAAGGAAAAAAACACGGTTTTCCTGAAAAACCCTTTAAAAAATCATATCACGAGAACGGATTGAGATAAAAATATGCAGTTGGTGGCATTTTACTCCATTTTTAATGCAGTTTCACCCAAATTTTTTTTTGCATCTGCGAGGGAATCACCCTGTATATGAATCATTTCTGTTATAGAGCTTTCGTTGAAAATAATTACATTTCATTTCAGGACAACCCCCTGAAGGAATCCATATCCCGGAACGGGTCATAAACTTACGAGGAGCCGCAGGACACGGCAGAACTACCAGGGAATTATTTGAGGCGTTTCAAGGCCTTTATAGTTTGTAAAAACTACTTATACTTCTTTCTAATATTCAATTGAATTATTATTAATTTTGCTGATATAATGATTGCAATGAGTGTTTTTTCCAACTTTATCTAATTAACGTTTTTAAATTATCATAAATTGAATAATAAATTTGAACGTTTGGTGTAGTTACTTTCCGTGATTGGTAAAAGGATTTTAGGAGCTGAAGTGCCGATCTACACTTAATTTTCTTTAGACACCAATATCTACAAACGAAACTGACAAGGTTCCTAGATAAAATCGAATGTCATTAATTATTAAAATCAATTACCCTTGTGAGATTTATTGTTGTTAAGAGGTTGTACTTACCTAAATTGTGATATTATGATAAATTTTTAGATTAAGCAGTTGTGTATTATTTTTAGTCCTAATCTCTGTTGATCTCATGATGATAATAATTTAAATAAGTCTACTTGACAAAACCTTGTGTATGCATGTTGTCCGGTCCAGGCGTCAGTTTTTCAGAGTGGCCCCAACTGGAAAAGTTGGGGAAAACCTGGAAATTTCAAGGAACTCTTTGCGTAGGGAAATTCCGGGAAACGTCGGAAATTCGGCACAGACCACCAGACTTTTTTTTTGGCTTCCAAGTCTATCCTTAGGTAGCAAAAGCAGTTTTCACTTGCGAGAGATGACAAATTTGTCTCTAAAATTAAAATTCCCACTCACATTTGACGTATTAGACCATTCTGAACAACTTTGGTTTCGTGTCTGTGTGTTTGTCCACAAATCCTTGCTATTCTCATAACTTATTGTTTTCATCCGGTTTTGGTGAAAATTTCAAGGCACGTGCGGGTTAGGCTCTAGATGGTTCCCTATCAATTTCATTGCTTACAAATTAATACTTCACTCTATGCATGCGCTAACGTGAACTTCATCGAGCATCATTTTCCCATGTTCTAGTGGTTCAATATTGTTAAAATTTGAAAGGTTGTTAGAAAATGACGATTTGATCATACCATATCAATTTCATCAGACAGTATCTGTTTGGCCCTATCCAAATTTGTATTTACCGCCACGGAACTGGAATGGAGTTAGGAGCTTGTTTTCTTAAGTTATGTTTTCTTAAGTTAGTTGAATTTTTTTCTGATGGGGAGTGGGTATGGTGCCATTTTTGGGACTCCCTTTTTGTCTCCGGGGTATAGTGACATACCCAAGTTTCGTCCACAGTCACAATTGAGTCAAGGAATGCTTCACCCAAAAACGCGATTTTGGCGATGTTCCAGAGAACATTCTAGGTAGGTACTCATCTTGCACATAACTTCTTGTAATCCAGTTTTCTCAAGACAATTTCACCCATAAGGCTTCGCGATATGGGTTGAAACATTTCATGAAGGTTGTCAATGGTCCCTTACCATTATGTTAACATTTTTTGGGGCCATTGAAATAGCTTCATTTTCTACGAAAATTCGCTCAAGTATCTAGTTTGAAACTTCAAACTTGCCACAGTATCTTTATTATTGTTTGCTCTGAACATGATCATTTCAAAACTTCAGCCTCAATAACCGAAAGTCCCGAATCCCACTGTTGAAAGTTAACGTTCGTTTCCGTGCTAAAATACCTGGAATTTTAAATTCACGTTTTCCCGTAAACAAGGAATCAAAATATCTCTTGTATTCGCTCACCCATCAAAATTTTATGGAAGAGTCAAAACATTTGTTCACAATACCTCCTTAGGATTGATTGAGATGAAAATGCAATTCATGTGCCAAAAAATCAAGCTTCCCAAAAGAAAGGATGAGTTTGTTGCCCATCACTTTTTGAGCACATTAAATTTGTCAAATTTCAAAAAATGTGCTAAAAATATCACTAAAAATTCTAAAAACAGCTAAAAATTATTAAGGTCATATTTTTTGGTAGAATTTTAGTGAAACAAAGTTTTACGAAGAATGAACTAGAACATTTTACAAATTTATACACTAAATTATGCTGGAAAATGTTCTTTAATTTTATTAATATTTGCTGAGAAATCAATTAGAACTATATATTTAAAAAAACCCAAATATCTTTCGAATTGTAGAACATTATTCAGATCGAGTTTTTCCCATAAAATTGGTAGTCAACAATTTATTTGCACTCAAAATTCTCAAATTTCAAAACTATCACCTATTATAAGAGTTCCAGTCATGCTGCATGAGCGAATTTTCGTAAATTGTCTTTATATATAATGATACATTGTTTTGAAAATCAAGGACTTTGAGGGAAAAGAAAATGTTGACTACCAATTTTATGGCAAAAAACTAAATAATATTCTGCGATTCAAAAAGAGATTTTGGATTTTTATATTTTTTTGCAGTTTTTATTGATTTTTTAAAGCATATTTTAATGAAATTTAAGTACAATTTTCAGCTTAATTTTGCGCATAAATTTTTTAATGTTCTATTTATAGTTAATAAACTTTATTTCAGCAATATTCTGCTAAAACAAATGTAACAATGTTTAGCCGTTTTTTTGCTATTTTCAGTGATTTTTTCAGCACTTTTTTGAAATTAGACCAATTTAATGTGCACAAAAATGCTGGCCAACAAACTCGTCCATTCGTTTGGAAAGCATGATTTTATCGCAAGAACGGGTTTTATCTCAATCCTAAGGAGGGTTATCGACTGGAAGGACATATATACATAGGTATACATAGGTACCTATATCTCTCTCTCTCTCTCTATATATATATATATTTCAAACAATTTCAAACTCGAGGATTCGTTTCTAAATGTCTCAAAACGGATTTCAATGATGAAAATTTTCGAAAAATTTTTGGAGCCATTGCAATAGTTTCATTTTCTACGAAAATGTGTTAAAACGATAATTTACGAAAATTTGCTCATACGATCATGCTGCATGACTGTTTTTTTGGTTTGAAATTGGAAACTGGAAAAACCAGTACCTACCGTCGTAATCAAATTCATATTGCGGCACCTTAATTTATTAGATTTGGTGTGATTAGAATTTGGATTTGCAAGTAGGGGGCGGCCAATTTCTTGAACGTTTTGCATGAATTACGGGGCCTAAGTAGTAGTACCAAGCTACGGTACCAATTTAAAAATTTGTGGGAAATCACAGAACTAAAACATTTTATAACATTGATTCGATAACCTTTATACTCTGTTTATTCAAACCATGGTTTATTATTGCTTTTTACAATGTTAGTGGTTTCCAAATAATCGGAGCAAGATTAAGGTAATTATTTAATTTAAAAATTAATTCAAAATCGTGCAGTGTCTATTTAATGGTGCAGTAGCATCAATTCGTGACTCACCGTCAGAGGTTTTGCGTCCACCTTTCAGAACCAGCATATTGACAAAAAGAAAATAATCTCAACAGAATTTTACTTAATGTTTAACACATGAGTGCACATGCCGTCGGTAGGTGCGTCTTAAAAACACAGTGAGATTTTATGAATGTAGGTAGGTAGTTAATGTAGGTAAGGTATGTAGGGAGGTAATTTCTACCACCTTCATTGGTCCTTACGTACTTTTTTTTCCAATTTGCTAAACGGCATCCGAATTTCCTAAAAATCCTCATATTCTCAGTTGGAAGAGGGGTGCATACATCAAAACAAATTTTTATTTAAATTGGTTGAACAATATTGATTGAATTGAACGATTGAATTACAAATTCAAGAAATAAAAAGAAAATAATCCTCCACGCTTTACACATTTTCTTAAAATTCCACATCATCGTTGGTGAATTTTCAACCGCCTCAAGTCGGACATGAATTTCTCCTTCATAAATCAAGTTACTGTTATTAAATTGCTGGCATGAATCGCTGAAAGGCTGAGAATAAGCAAGTAAGGTAAACTATACTAAACGAATTAACACTTATCTACTATTCTCATACTTAAATCCTGCAGATATAATTCTACGTGTAAATGCTTTTCAATACTCAGTCACACCCCTCCCAGCCCAGTCGAATTAAACATTCATTTACATACACATTTTTTATGTACAGCTGTTTTTTAGGACGTCTCTCTGAAGTCTTATACGCAAGGTTTATAACATAGAACTTCCAGTACAGCAGTATTCTGCATTTAATGTGGTTGCAAGTAGACAGATAGACAGATTCAAATTTTAGTTTAGTTGTGCAAAAAAGCTAGGGCGTTTCGGAGCTGCTGTCGTGGTGGGGGTGGAGGGGATAATCACCGATTCTTTCAAGCGCTGTCGAGCCTGAAAATCTTGACCGATTTTCATGATTCTTATTTTGTTCCATTAAGAATTCAATACAGTTTTAGAACGTATGTCAGGGGTTTCAAATTTCACCCTGGGTGGGGGTGAATGGAGGCGGTAATCTGATAAATTATGATGTTTTAACAATTCTCATTCGAGTTTCGTGATTCTTTTTTTGTTCAACTATGAATTTGGTCTAGAGTTGGATTGTATGTTGGACGGATAAAAATGTTAATCGTTTAATCTAGAGCACGATTACGATTAAAATCAAAATTTTAATCGTCAATTTGATTTTGCCCATGTCAGGCTAGGCTGAAGATGGTCCACTATCATTTTCTTCCCTCTGCGCATTTGTTCAAACGTAAATTTCAACGGGCATAATTTACTGACGCCCAATCTAGCTCAGAGTTCGATTTTATTTTATTTTTTATTTTTGGTTTTTTATTTCAATTTCCACAGTTTTTATCCGATTATGACTAAATTCTCAGGGAATGTGCGCTTTGGGCAGTAGATGATCCTCTATCAGATTCACTGTTCCCAAATCAATACTTTGTGCATTCCATCAAGCACAATCTCTCACGCTCTAGTCATCCGATCTCGCACAAATAAGGCGGATAGTTAGGAGAAGACAATATGGGTATCATAATTTCAACATGATCGTATCATTAGTAGCTTCTGTGCATGCGCGAATGTGAAACCCTTGTAACAAGTTTAATTTTCACAGTTTTCATCTGATTTTGATGAAATATTAGGAGAATGTGGGGGTTAGGCTGTAGATGGTCCTCTATCAGTTTCATTGTTCACAAATCAATACTTCCTTCTGCGCATGCGATATAAATTACATCAAGCATTATTTTCTCGTTTCCTGATTCTGATGTTTAACGCTCCATCTTATTTACAATCTCCTCAAACTATAGAGAGCCCGCTACAGAATATTCAAGGATTTCAGACAGGACTTTTCAGAATTTGAAACATTTCATTCATATTACGGATAAGAGGAAGCTACGAGCCACACCCAACTTGGCAGACGTCTTAATTTTGACCATATTTGTGAGGCTGTCATTTTATATTCTTTCATCTGTTTTGAAATGGCATATTGAAATTTATTACTTCGGTGGGTCAGATACATCACTTTAGTATTTTTTATGCAGATGATCAAATCAGTCATACATTGGGCCTGGACTCGACTGGGGTCAATGAGCATCTGACGCCTACGATTCCAAAGATCGCGCCCACAATACAGATCGGTAGTGCGGATACACGTGAAATTCTCAGTTATGCTCTGGCTGAGGGTAAATCCGGAGAGACCTAATCGATGTTAGAATCGATTAAATCGATTTATTGAGGAAATCAAAAGAATCGATTTTCGGGAAAAACATCGATTAATAATCGGACTTTTTGGGTGGTATTGTTTCAAGCCAGATTTTACATTTTATTATTTTGAATTATTTACCTAAGGATGTTTCTGAAAAGACTGATTGAGAGATGTATCTGTCTCTCAAACTGATTTGTTAATTCGTTTTTTTGCTACAAATTTTGTGTGATATAATGGATATTTACTTGTTATTTACCTACCTATGCAAGTTCCTGGGGAAAAAAACAACACTGAATGGATGATTTATTCATCTTCTGAACTGATATGTAAATTTCCTTTTAGGTCCAAATTTTGTGTGATTTAAATATTTGCTTCAAGTTCCTGAAAAAGCCGTGATTGGAGGGTTTATACAACTCCTGAACTGATGGATAATTACTAGTGGTACATACAAGCTGTTACAAATTTATCCTTGTTATGAAAATCGTTACCTTCGCACGTCCTACCTACTTTCTAGAGCAAGCAGGCTCCTGGCGTGATACCTATGTTGTGATTATCTAGCTGTATTCTGCTGGGCGAATGATGGTTGAAAAAATGTAATAATAATAATAATAATGAAAAAAGTAATTCTCTTAATCGAATGGAAGAACGAAAATTTATCTATTAGGAATGTTTCTATATTTACTAGTTCCAACTAGGAAGCTAGATAAATAATTTGCTCTTTTCCAAGTTTTCGATTGGTACAATTAAAAAAAATAAATTTTATACCTATTAACAGATTTTTTAATATTTTACATTTTCATTTTTGAAGAGTGCCTTTTTATTAACCTGGCCCTATTTGCCTAGACAGTGGAGATGTTACTGGGCATACCACGGTTCATCCATAGGCATACCATGAAGTGTTCCTCAGAATAACTTGAAAAAATCAAATTGAGCACTTAGAATTACTTAGATCAAATTGAGTTTAATCTGTTATTAGAGGTTAAATTTCATACAATTTTAATCGATTTAAATCGATTTTTTGTCCAAAAAATCGATTAAATCGAAAAGTGTAAAAATCGATTTTTTCACACCCCTACTGTCCAAAATCAAGAAAGGTATACATACTGTTTTTGATGGTGTTTTACTGTTTCTCTCATCTCATTGAAGGTGATGAGGGATCGGATATCATCTGTCTTCTTGTAGGTAATTAGACCACCTATCTAAAGAGAACTTTGCCCATGTGGAGAGTTTTTGTTTTGTTTGTTTGTCTTTGGGGAAGAACTAAATAATTTCCCTCAACCTATTTTGACTATATCTGTTAAAAGTAGGATACCTCCACTTGAAGAGAGTGTGACAAACACATTTCTCTGATTCGTGCAGAATGCCCCCCCCCCCCCCCCCCCCCCTGAAAACCCTTCAATCAATTTGATGCCGATTAGACAACTATCCTTAACCTTTCAGATTGTTGGTTAGGTAAATACAACTAATGAGCTACCTATTTATTTACAAGGGGAATAAGGGTCTATCTGTGATCACTTATTTTCGAGGGATAATCGACCTTTGCATACTTCTCTATTCACAGAATAGGGCGTTAATCAGTGATGATTGAGTTAATCGACTACTTTTACAGTTATAAAAGTATTCATGAAAATATTGGACTGTATTTTGTTGTTGGTTACAAGTTTTGTTTGTTGAGTACGAAATTGCGTTGTAAATCCATTGCAATGGAGTAATCGAATAGGTACTGCTGCGGTTATAAAAATATTTGTGTAAGCCATCGATTAATTTCACGAATACTTTTATAATATAGCTTGCTTCATTGTAATTGATCATTCGATGGTAATCGATAAGTTCTACTCCGCGTCATCTAACCGATTATTACTGCCCATTATTAGGTTTAATAATAACCTTCATTTTTCAGCATTGAATTATTTTTTCAAAGAAACTTACTGATATACATTGTGCATGATTTTGGAATAATATACACACAATGTTGAATGTTGTACCACGTATGAGTTAATCTGTATTGTGCTGTGTGCTGTCACTCAGGAGTTGGAGAGGTGCTGATTACTAATTACTGATGGTGCTGTGATTGGTCTAATTTGACTCACCGGTTTTATTGGCTTAGCCACCACCTCCTTTCAGAAGCAGCGTAAACAAGAACAGTTTGTTTAAAAAAAATTCTTTCCTCAAAGCAACGGCGACACAAATGGTGCAAAAGAATAAGCTCTTTTCACAGCATCCACCATTCCCCACCAAATGAAACTATCTTAACTTATGAATCTATGTCCATCTAAATCGAAAACCTTAATTTGCACATTAATAGTACATTTCATCTGTTCTACTACTGTCTATCAATTGACAACTCAAATGTCCACTCAACTATCGGTTCTTCAACTGTCAACTCAATTATGAATACATCAACTATCAACTGAAAGATATAGGTTGCACCATATAGGTGTTATATGAAGAGGATGGATGATTGGAAGTGAGCAAAACACCAGTGGAAAAATTTAAATGACATCATAGAAGTAAAACCCCCCCCCCCCCCTCCCACCATCTGCCGGGTAAATTTTCAGCCCCATCTACCTATGGTGTAATTTCATTTCAAACCATTTGAAGTTCTGAACTAAATATTTGCTATTGGTGGTTTTCAATAGCGCTGAATCCGATTCTCCAATCATTATATTGAAAAATTCAGACTAGCGAAAGTTGCCTATTCTGATTTTTGCCGCCCCTTATTCGTGCATTTCAAGTCTTGGCTTTTTGGCAGTGGCCTTAGCAGTTGAAGACCAACCTCGAGACAGAAATTAATATAGATTATTTATGGGGTGAAAAACTACCCCAACCTTAACCAGCCACACAGGCCTATTTTACCTTTAACATTTCGACCAAAAAAATATTTTTCAACTCCCCTCAAAATGTGTTTGTTTATGTTTCAAGACACTTATAGGTACAAATTCTAAAGATAGAAGAAAGTGCGTACGGAGAATTTTTGGCGTTCAACGCTGGCAAAAATTAAAGAAATTTGGTGTTTAAAACGCCTTTAGACTTTTAAAACGTCTTAGCTCGAAATGTTTCTAAGGAAGAAGAAATTGTTTCTCCGATTTTAATAGAATCCAATATTTTTGATTGAAATTAGATCTACCTGAGAATTGTAAACAAACCGTTTGCACCCCACTAGGTTTAAAAGGGTTAAACGAACAAAAATTTCATTAATATGAGGTACCTAATTCAGCGCAATCGTGTTTTCGCTCATTGAAGGTCAGGATAACACGGAACAAAGTTCAGCTAGAAAAAACATGATTGCGAACAGAATTATCGTAAGTTTAAAGGTGAGTTACCTACCGAATATTGGTTTGCATAAGACAGAGAATAACTGGAAAAACACTGATCAACTTGAGGAAGGTTTACCTGTATGGGCAAATATTAAACCGTTGTGTAATATTTTGCAGCGTTTTTTATGTTGTTCCTGGGGATCCGAATGCTCTCCATCAACTACAGGTACATATATTGGCAGATAGACATTCATAAATTTTTCAGATTCATGGAAATATGTTTCCAGTTTCATGTTTTAAGTTTCCGTAGGTATTTATATTTTGAGGGAGTTCTAGAAAAAAAAAGAAAATAAATAAAAATAATTGAAATAAATTGCAGCTGTTTACAAAACTTCCCCTTTAAGCTTTTGGGGTAAAGAGTGAAATATGAGATCCCTTTCAACCCCCCTCCCCTTTTTGAACTCACCACACCCCCACTCCACACCTTGATTTTATTGTTGTTTTGATTTTTTGTTGATTTTTTATGTTGTTGTGTGTGTTTTTTTTTAAATTGTTGAATTGTTTTTGTTGGATTTTGAAGTAAAAATTGAGGAGTGTTTGAATACACAGGCACACTTCAAGTATTCATAATAACGCAGTAGTGGTAGTTCATTTGTGACATGTACGTCTTTTAAAGCCAGTTGGGTTTCGTCTGATTCATTTAAATAGGTAGGTATCTCTCCTCACGTATCACTAACAGTAAGTCACGTTCAGTCGCTATATCCACGCTGTTCTATGTATTATACATTCCTTCATAAAGACCAAGGAATATTGCAATCTATTTCGGCCTTCATTATGAAATGTTTTACCGTATGATCTGAACTGGAAAAGAGCTGCAATTCCTTTCACCTTCATAATGGGTTTCGTACGTGTATCGGGCGATCATGCCAGTCATTGAAAAATTGTAGGTACATCCATTTTGATAAAATTTCTACGTTAGATCAGCGATTCCTTCAAGTTTCTAAATTCTACTCGTAATTGTATGGGGATCAATTGCTTAGTTGATGAACATGCTGTGGAGCATTGTCTCAATTGTTAACTATAATAATAGGTTAAAGTATCCTGCCGGTATCTGGCAGTAGGTTCTTAGATCGATACACAAAATGATAAACCATAATCCAGTTTTAGAATTTTCAGTGGGGAAATATAGAAGATGTTGTTTACTGATGAAATTTCTCTGACATTCTGTCCCTAGAAGGAATGAGTGCTGAGATTGTGGATGGATGGTTCAATACATCAGAGGGCGCAAATACGTATTCCATGTATAAAAAGTAAACCATGAAAAAATTTTGTCTGTGAGACCCAAACTATATTATAAAATTAGTCTTTCAAACTATAGATAGTTGTGGAAAGAGACGGAGTTAAATGAAGATTCATCATTTCTTACTAGAGCAAGATTACCTATCCCTCGATTTGATGGGCAATGTTGAGAGACGAATAGGTAGGTGCAGAATTCTAGTCCAGGTACTGGGGAATATCTGGTCAGTTGGATAAACCTGTACACATACATTCGAACGCTCATTAAAATTGACGTCATTATCCTGTAGCTGTTTTTTCGCATAAAAACACACGAAAATAACTGAGATACGGTTCATTTTAAGCTCACAACTGGCCTATCCTGAAGTTTTTTTTGCTTGGAAACGCACACACACAGTAAAATTACATGATGCCTGCTTTTTAGTTAGTTAGTGAAGCTAAAGGTTTGTATTTTCGTTCACAGCCCCCCACAAGCACGAAACGCACACAAATTGGCCAAAAGAGCATTTACCATCGTATTGAGATTTTTATAAGCCTGTTTGCAGGCGGCCACACCACCAGTGCGCGCCAAATTAATGCATTTTCCAGCTCCCGACCATGGTTTTATTGTTCCTTTTTACTAACTAAAAAGCAGGCAATTACACAGTAATTTTACTGTGTGTGTGCGATAGCTTAAAAGGAAGTTTGGAGCTTAAAATCAACCATATCTCAGTTATTTTCGTGCGTTTTTATGCGAAAAAACAGCTTTAGGATGATGACGCCAATTTTAATGAGCGTTCGAATGTAAGTGTACAGGTTCACCCTACTCTGGTGGTAGATATGTACCTACTTCATTATCAATGGAAGATGGCTGCGTAAAGCATTTTTAACATAGGTGCCGTGATTTCAGCAAGTTATTCTGAAATCAGGCAGGTACTTGGGAACTATCTACTTATTTGAGTTGTGTATTGATAGGCGAAGAACAGAAATGTATGTCTACAATGTAAATTTAATGTACCCTAGGGAGTAGGGTTGGGTGGAATATCGGGACATTCCGTAGGTACATTTCTTTATTTAACTGATACCCACTGTCATGGTCTGCAACATGAGAGTCGTTTGCCTCTGGAGCTCATCCTTCCTGACCCCTCGGAACTTGGGGATGCGGCCCAGCGATCGTCGCCTTTCCATTTTATGTAATTTCTCCACTTGTCAATCACAATTGATTTGTCTTCACTTCACTGCTGAACACGCATCACTTGCCCACCCTCGCGCGCCGACCGCACCGCGAACCACGCTCATGTGAACGGACCCGCACAAAACGCGTCGGATCTTGCGTTGCGATCAAGCGAGAACTGCTTTTTAAAAAATTTCTTTCCCTCCTCGAGATTGCAAGGGGGATGGCCACATGTGGGGCATGCGCTCCGATACCTGTGCACTCGCCATCCCTGACCAAACCCCTCTTCTGCGCTGTGCCAATTTTTCTTTTTTTAATGTTCATCACTTTGCCGTTCAAGTTCATGAGCGTCGGGAGGTAAAGAGAGTTGATGACCTGGCGACATTGTGAAGGTTTGATTTTACCGAGTTTACGACTCGTTTAACTGTCGGATGGGGGCAACGACGAACGGGTAACGTTGAATGGATGGAGAGGGGGGGGGGGGGGGGGGGGGTTTCATTCGCGCGTCTAAATTTGGGATGAGACCTATTTCACGGAAGGAAGGAACCCTCGGAAATCTTGTTGGAACTAGTTCTCGCTATCGCTTAATTTAAGGCCACATACCACAATTTATCCGAATTCCTTTCCCATTTTCCCAACAACTCTCAAGGTCAAAGGATAAGAAGGTAATCGGCAAAAAAGGATCAGAAGGATCACATGGTACAATCAGAATACACATTGCCATTTGAACAGTAGAAATGTTTGTAACTACTCCGACAGGGTCTGACTGGCATTCCGGAACGACAAAGGAAAAATAAATAAACGAAAAAAATATTACCTACCTAATTAAAATTAAATTCAGTTTCGGATTAGATCTCTCTCTCTCTCTCTCTCTCTCTCTCTCTCTCTCTCTCTCTCTCTCTCTCTCTCTCTCTCTCTCTCTCTCTCTATCTCTCTCTCTCTCTCTCTCTCTCTCTCTCTCTCTCTCTCTCTCTCTCTCTCTCTCTCTCTCTCTCTCTCTCTCTATATATATATATATATATATATATATATATATATATATATATATATATATATATATATATATATAAATTTGGATATGAGAGAAAGTAGATAGATATAGGTACACGAAAACTTCTGGTAAAAGGGAAAATATGTTGGTACCTCTTACATATTTCTCACTTGGTGAGAAAATAAAACAGAAAATAACAACACCAAACTATTTTCAATATTTCGGCTTCTGCCTTTTTCAAAACTACGAGAGTAAATGAGATTAATTTGGGCTGTTTGCAACGTTGGCAACGAATTGTTGTAACTTTGGATATCGCTTCAACGTCTAATATTCAGTCCTGGAGGATCGTAGGTACCTAACACGTTGCTATGGGCTTTTTCCGATTGGTGAAGCATTCTCTTGTTGTCACGAACTAAAAACAGCCCCCTCCCTTCACCTGCCACTATATAAGCTGTGTCCTTTCTAATGTGTCTTCAGTTATTGTTTGTTACTGATGATGACCTAACCGTCGAAATCGATTTAACACTGTAAATCTTCATTTTTCGTGGAAATAGACAACGTTTTTCACTAACTTCCGTTTCTCTTGTTGTCGTTGGGCCTCATTTTTTTCAAGAGTTTAATGCCAAAACAATCATCAAAAGTTGAATTATGCGTCATGGCATGTCGGTGTACAGGGAGATCATTGTCAGACCGAACCACGGATGCTAGATGGTTGATCACCTTCAAGTTGAGTGGAGTTTCTGCTTTCCCCACGTAAAAGGCAGGACACTCTTTACAAACCAACTCATACACACACATAGGTGTCTGGCATTCTGCTGATCCTTTTGCATGTGTATGAGTTGGGATTGTTCGGAGACTTGAAAATTTCCTCCTCAATAACTATAGGGCAAACTTTGCAGCGCCGCTTTTTACATGGGTGCAATCCTTTGCTTGGAGCTGGTTCTGGTCTATCAGATCGCCGGTGTGTTAGGATATCTCCAAGTGAGGATGCCTGACGATAGGTGAGTGTAGATGCTTCAGGAAAGACATTTTTTGTTATGGGGTGAGAGGATAAAATTGGGTGGAGATCCTTCAAAATTTTGTTTAGGCTCTCAATTCCAAAAAAGAATGTAGTTGTCAATTGGACCTTCTCACTTTTATTGCGAATTGCCGGTCGGTAGCCTACATGAGGAGGGATAATCCTCTTCTTCACTAAATTTGCGGGATATCCTCTAGTAAGAAGTTTGTTGGATAAATCCTGCAGGTATTTCTCTTTTTCTCCCTGTTCACTACAGATCCGGTGTCCTCTTATTGGCAGAGCTATTGGAATTGATTGTTTTGTGTGGCGTTGGTGGCAGCTTTCGAAATGTAAATATAATTGATTGTTGGTAGGTTTGATGTGGACTGAAGTAGCAAGCCGATGACCAATCAGTTGGATGTTAATGTCGAGGAATGTGGCACTTGCTGTTGAATATGTCCATGTGAATTTGACAGTGAATTTCGAATTTAAATCATTTAGAAATTTTTATAAATTTTAAATCATTGACAATTTCTCTAGTAGTCATTCTTCAAGTGATTTATATATATATATATATATATATATATATATATATATATAATATATATATATATATATATATATATATATATATATATATATATATATATATATATATATATATATATATATATATATATATATATATAAGCAATAAACTCTAGGATTTGTTTCAGAATGCCCCAAAACGGATTTCAATTTAAAAAATTTTCGAATAAAAGGGTATTACTTAGCAATTTACATCAGATGGATCGGTCGTAGTATCTAGTTTATAAAAGAGAATTTTTAAAAATTTGTTTTTGGATTCCAAGCATTTTCTTAACCTAAACCAACAAATTTTGAGGAGGAGTTACAAATTTTTTTCTCGGTCGATTTCCTTGATCCTTTCATGCGTTCACAAAATGCGTTCACTCTGCTAGCATAAAGTCATCCGTTCCTCAAGGTAGTATCTGGGGTCCTTTGTTGTACATACTGTACACCAGTGACTTCCCCACTTCTGAACATTTGACCCTTGCGCAATATGCTGACGATGTAGCTGCATTATGTAAAAACAACGACCCCGTAGAAGCCGAACACTTCACTCAAATATTCATAGAGCGAGTAGAAGATTGGTGCCGTAAATGGAGGGTTACTATGAACCCCAATAAGTCCGTCGCAGTCAACTTCACTCTCCGAACCAGACCAAGCCGCACTTCTGTGCTTCTGAACGGTCGTCTGATACCAATTGAAGAATCGGTACGATATCTGGGACTTACCTTAGATAAAAAGCTGCTGTGGAAAGAGCACGTTAACACGCTGGTCGGTAAGTTAAGAAACAGAATCCGTCAACTTAAAAGTCTTCTACATGTGAACTCCCCTCTAAGCCTAGCAACGAAACGCCTCATATACCTCACTTTAATACGCCCCATTTGGATGTATTCATGCGGAATATGGGGTTCCGCGGCTAACACCCACATAAAACGCATCGAAACTCTTCAGAACAGAGTCCTTAGAATAATCACGGGCGCACCATGGTTTGTCCGTAATTCAACACTGCAATCGGACCTAGATATCCCGGATTTACGTGACACACTGCGCGAGGCGTAGGGGAAGGTGGGGCACAATGAAACACAAAAGTTGATTTTGCCCATAGCTCCCTCGCCTGAGATTTTTTTTCAACTTTTCAGTTTTTTCCTGTTACCTAAGGATGTAATTTATGAAAGAAATACGTCAATCACTATTTTATACGTCATGGGTGACCATGAGCGGCCATTTTCCAAAAATATAATTTTGTTACATTGTGCCCCATGTCAGGGGTACAATGAAACAGCGCAAGGGGTACCTTGAAACTACTGAAAGAACACACAATTATTTAAAAAAAAACTAATTTATCCAATAATAATAAATTTATAGACGTAAGAAAATACATCTGTAGTAAGAAAAAAAGGTCAACTGATCCTATTAAGGTACAAACAGAAAATTTAGTTTTAAGCCAATGTTCAAATCGCTGCAATTGACCCCGAATGAAATGAAACCTTTTTATCTTTTAGAACCCTGTGCCGTAGAAGGTTTTTCACGGCATCTTTATATCTACGGGAGGCTCCACGAAGGCGCTGCATTTAGCGAATTTTCTTAGAAAATGTAGCTATAAAATGGCTCAACCAATTTTAAAATCGAAATTTAAAAAAAATTCTTTCAAGGAAACCGTTTGAGGCATTTTGAAACGATTCCTCTGTGCGTGTGGTTGTGTGTCATTCCAGACGAAAACTCTCCATAGGATTTGAATAAAGTTCTTCTTGCACAAAAAAAAAAAAGCTTTCTAAATGAAAGGATGAACAACTCATGCGTGTGTGTGCCAACACATTTTGAGCGCATTAAATTGGTTTTTCAATGGCAATAAAATGGGGTTTAAAAAAAATCTTTGCACATTTGTTGCTTAAATTTCAATACAACTTAACATGACACAATTTAAATTCTTTAGATCTGCAGCACGATACACGCTGCATCCGCCCAAGACATTTCTACAGTTGCCTTCATATTATCATCTTCAACAAGATGAACCCCTCGGAAACAAAACGATAAAAACAACTGCTTACTGCTCAGTGAAAAACACATAATGGGGCACAATGAAACACTCTAGGGGCTCCATGAAACGTTTCATTGTGCCCCAAACACCTCTGTTTCAAGGAACCCCATACGAGCCATCTTGCTCTTCCTCACTCTCTATCATGAACGTGAAGAGGTAGAAATGGCAAAGTCAGGCAGAATCTGAAGGGATACATGTGTAATGAAATGCCATGAGATCTAATTGAATAACCCAATTACTCTTACCTGGAGACAAAAACCCGTTGGACGAGAAATTTTAGTTTCACCACAAAAAAACGCACTTTTCCTTGTAGAGTATGTATGTCAGGCCACTAGTGGAAAGGCAGCAATAGCAGTATTTGTTAGGGGTGACCCTCAGCGCTTTTTGCCAGAATCCCATTGCACTAGAACCCTGGGTACACCCAGTACACCAACAGTTCCATTGTGCCCCGTGTTTCAATGTGCCCCACTCTCCCCTACGTGAAACTAGACTCTACAATGAGAAACCACTCTAACAGTATGCTGGAGGATCTCACCAACAATGCTCCGCCTCCCCGAAATCAGCGACGTCTGAAAAGAAAAAGACCGCAGGACTTCCTTTCCGAGGGTTGAATTGTTACTTGTGAATAGTTGTTGAATATTTTTCGTGTTTCGTTATATTTATATTTCATTTAAATGTAGGACAATCGATGGATTGGAACCTGCAATCAAGTTACATGTTAAATAGGCACTTTGGCCTACTATATTATATATTTATTTATTATCAAAACCGTAATGTTATGAATTAACAATAAAGTTTCCATTATTAAAAAAAAAAAAAAAAAAAAAAAAAAAATTAGTCGGGAGAGATTGTTGGATGAATTTACTCATATTATTTAGATATAGGTGGGTACGTACAGTTTTTCATTTCATTAAGATTAATTTTCAGACCCATGCATTTTGGGATTTTCAGAAACGTTTTTTTCAGGCCGAATAACCTAATTTCCCTAAAAGCCTGGGTGCTTTGAGAAATACAATCTTGATATGGTGCGAAGAATTTTGTATGCCCGCGAACATTTGTATGTAGGTAATGATTTGTATGATCATACTTTTTATGTTTTGAAACAAACACAATTTTTGTAAAATATAACGTCCCTGGTTCGTCGTATCGTCTATGGTTCATTCCCACATTGTGATCTTAGTCGACATACTTCAGAGAGAAAATCCTTCCTTATTCCAAATGGTGTGGGACCGTTTAAAACTGATTCTGAAGTCGGTGTTTTGGTTTATTATTTCCAATAATAAGCCTATGTGATCGTGTAGCAAAAATTTTTATAACCCCCCCTCAAACTTTGTCACTTTACGTTTCAAGGTGCGTAGAATCCAAATTTGAAATGTCTGTCCGCCATCCGCCGTGCGCCTTCCGGGCCATAAAAGGCCTAAGAATTGACTTAAAAAACCCGTTCTTTCGCACATAGACTCCATTTGGGGTCTAGTTGGTCCTAACGTTTAACCATCCCGATCGCGTTACTCGAAAAGATGCTATGGGCCAAAAACGGCCGAAAAAGTGTCTTTTTCAAGGCTTTGAGTGTTAGACTTAAGCACGAACGCACGCCTGGCGCGCTTGGCAGGGGGTCACGGTGGGTGTTGAGGGGGGGGGGGGGGGTGAGCGGGGGGTGGAGTGAGAGGAGGCGCCGCGGCACCTTGTGGTGGGTTCGGCGTTCCTTCGAGGCATGAATATATGTTTTTTTCTAGGTCATATTTGTGTGTTAATACCAATGCTTTTCCTACGCATATTTAATAACCTATCCTCTCGACTTTTCGTACGTACTTAGATAATGATATTATTAAGGCAATAACTATTTGAATAGATAGGAGCTCAAATCGAGAAATATAAACATGCGTATATAATTATAGAAGTATAGGTTGTAGCAACTCGAAATAGGACACGCCGAGGAGCCTGGACGGGCCTTATGACTACGCAAGTCAACTAAAACTACGATCATACTCAATTGAAAAAATAATAAACCTTTGTGAAATAATTTGCAGCGTTTTTTCCTTAGTGACTGAAGAAAAACGATTTGAGGAAGACGGGGGAGATTTTTCTTTGGATTCTATGATTCTTTGCTACCACCATTTACTGAATGTTGTGGATGGATGAAGTTATTCAGGTGGCCATCAGCCTCTTGAGGGTGCCGCTCAGTCGGTCGGAGCCTCCCCAAACTATTTTCGAACTTCTTTATCACAAGTGGTCTGATTTGCAAAACACCAGAGCCAAACGTCTGAGCTAACAGCTCTGTTAGAAGTCAAGGGGAGAGCGCTTCTATTTCTGGGCCCGTAGCTAGCGCATCGTATCTCGAACCGACCTACATAGGTTAACAAACTAGTTCACCGTTTCTTTTTTCGGCAGCCCTTCGAAATGGGAAGGGTTCGCCCATGTGCCCCATTTTATCGAATAGCGGGTTTCCTTCGAGGTATCCTTAATCGTTTCAATTTTTGAATTAACTGAAGGAGTGAACGGGGGGTAGGGAGGAGCTTTCCCAAGAGGTGCAATATTACAGGTATCTGGTTATCGGCCCTGGGTGGCTGTTACGATTGAAATAAGCGCCACTCTGCCGAAGGACTCCAGGGATTTCTAGTATTCTTACCACTACTCCCCATTTTTCTCTTTATGATCTTTAAAAGGATGGAAGCTATAAATTCTCGACAGCGCACTACATCAAACTTAATGAATACAAGTGGATGACAGTGTGTATGAGTACGCTCAAGCTACTTAAAACACTTTTGTTTTACTTCATCATTATCGGACTTAGCCTTCGACAGCAAACATTGATGCTACAGAACGCCATGTCTAAGCTTTATGCAGTTTGGCTTTGTAGAAGCTGGTATTCCTGTAGCGACGAATCTAGTTGGGGTAAGAAACAGTTAAACCTTTAAAAGCTATAGCACAACACTTATATTGGCGTCGAATTAATCATCATAAATCATCGGAGTTCATGAAAAAATTGCTTACCCAAAATAATTAATTACACATGACACTTCGAGATGTTGGAAAGTAAGAAGAAAATCCCGTTAAAAATTGATGTCCTGTTAGCCTGGTTTGCATTTATTTTTTATTCTCACATTGGAAATGAGAGAAAACTTGATAGCAACTATGTGGAGCAATATTAAAATTTCCATTTGCGTTGTGCATTACAGAGATTCAAGAAGAATTCTAGTTTTAATATTAGTGGTAAAGCTGTTTCCAGCTGTAAAGTAATGCGAAATATGCTCTAATACTCACATTGAGGCCAACGACGTCTGAGATGATTCCCTTGGTTTCGTCAGATTCGAGTTCGGGCAGTTCTTCTTCAGCTCTGGGCGCTTCTTCAGTTTCCGGAATGCAGACTTTGGAAATTTCCTGTTCGTTCCGGTCTTTGAGAATCGTCCCGAATCTTTCGAACCACCCATGATCGAGTTCTTGAACGCTGAAAAAAAAAAATGTTACAAATATGTTACGACCAGCAAAGATCGATCAGTCACTATTTTCAGCGTCTATTTGCGAAATTGCAAATATTGGTATCCAAGTAACGCTATAGTTCCTTAGTTGACACGATACTTATTGCACATTCATTAGAACCTCTGCTCATGTGCATACCCTGATCAACTCCCGTCCTTAAATACATGAAATGTTCTGTAGAATTCGAATTCGCAATTCAAACTACGAGTTAAAAAAAAAAGAAAAAAAAGTTTGAGTCAATTGCGCACGATTGCACAGTTTTGCGATGCGAGATCTAATACGATTTTCCATTTCTATGGAAAAAAAAGTACGTTGAATAAGATCGGTCATGTAAGTTATTTACTTAGAAAAACTGCATTTTGGTTTATTATTTCAATAATAAACCTTTTTAATCGACCAAGAAACAATTTGTTAACCCCCCCCTCAAAATTGGTTGGTTTACGTTTCAAGATGCGTAGAATCCAAAAATCGAATAAAAGATTTTTTTCGTGTTTATACCTCATGACATTAAAACGGCCATAACTCATAGAATCACTGCAAACTCAAAACTAAGAACACTGTTGGAAATCGCGTTAAATTTCCTATCACCCTGATATAAAATAATTTTTTTTTTAGTCACTTTTAATTGGTTAAAAAAAGGCTAAAGTAAGTACAGAATTAGAAATAATATTTAAAATCGACGTTTTTTCTTACGATTTTCTGCTTCCAGTATGGTACTTTTCGGCGGGCGCTCTTCGGATAAAACAACAGCTTTTGAACAGTCTAGTCAATTATAGTTTTGCTTTGTCAACTGGGGGAGAAAACTATGTTTGAATATTGAAAAAAAAAAAAAAAAGTTTTTTTTCTCTTAAAATTGAGGATTTTTGTGAAAAATGACCCTCCAAGAAAATTCAAGTTTGGGGCCGGTTTCTACGTATTTTTTTCGCGCTGAATCGAATGAAAACACTTGCAGATCTCCGCAACTCCGTTATAACCAAGTTTACACATTAACTCACGAAATTTTCTGTTCATTTGTTATGCTCAATTCTATGTGTTTTTTGTTAGTTTAAGTGTAGAACTCGGTTATAACGGAGTTGCGGAGATCTGCAAGTGTTTCCATACGATTCAGCGTGAAACAATACGTAGAAATCGGCCCCAAACTCGAATTTCCTTAGAGGATCATTTTCCACAAAAACCCTAGATATCATAGAAAAAACCATGTTTTCAACATACAAACGTACTTTTCTCTCCTAATTATCAGAGTAAAGGTAAAATTGACTTAACCGTTCAAAAACTGACAGTTAGAGGGCATTTTTTCCGAAGAGCACCCGCCGAAAAACCGTCATACTGGAAACAGAAAATCGAAAGAAAAAACGTCAATTGTAAATGTTTTTTCTAATTTTGTATTTTGGCTTTTTTTTTTACCAATTAAAACTAACTAAAAAAAACTTTTTGGTGTAGACACTCTGTATACCAATACCTATGAAATCATTTGTACGGTTTCAAGTGCCAAAACGATATCCCCATGTAAAAACTTTTCGAAAATGTGTCTTTTGAAATTTTCGACCAATTGCTATAACTTCTGTTCATAATCCATGTATTTTATGTAAATATACATTTACTTATGAAAAAAAATCTATAAATTACAAAAACTCGCTTAAACTGCTTGCAGTGAAGATTGAAATAGAAGAAATAGGATGAAATTTACATTCGCTCAAAAATATAAAATACGTACGGGGATGTTACCGATTAGGTTTCGTAAATAACTTACATCGATGTGGTCACGTATGAGATGCCCTGCCAAGTCCAGTGCAAAGATTTTCCTATGACTTTGATACTGGATTTACTCGTAGCTATCATCGTTTCGGAAAAACTATTTCACGACTGATCACAGTAAACTCAGCTGAATGCGTCCGCCGCGACTCACATCGCAATTACCACATTTGATGGGAAAACCGGAACTAGGCTTTGGGAGTGCCTCTGGTGCGAGTGCCTCGGCGAGTCTGGCATTGAGACGCCTAGTTCCTGCCTTGACATACGTTGAGACACCGTTTTTTCCCTGTTATCAATTTTTACATAACTGCATTTAACTAGTGACTAACGAGGCGTTTGCATAGTCACTCATCTCAATGAAAAGAATGGAAGTTAGTGAAAAGTTGCTTATTTTGTAATACCAGTAATGAAACACATACTCGAATCATATGCGTATAAAACTGTCCATATTTGCAACGACAAATGACAATGTATCCAAAAGTTCCAGGCATGCTGCATGATCGTATGACCCAATTTTCGTAAATTATCTTAGTATATTATGTTCAATTGTTTTGAAAATTCAGGATTTTCAGTAGAAAGGAATTAATAACTACCTATTTATGGCAAAAAACTCGCTTTAAATAATATTCGGCAATTCAATAAAAATTTTGGAATTTTAGCTTTTTTTGCATTTTCAATCTATTTTTCGGCAAATACTAATGAAATTTAAGTTGGTACAATTTAAGTAATCTAAGTTTATTTTTTTTATTTTCTAGTTCATCGATAATAAACTTTTGACTAAAATTCTGCTAAAAAATATAAATTTAACGATTTTTAGCCATTTTTAATCATTTTTTAAAGCAATATTTGTGAAATTTGACCAATTTATTGTGCTAAAAAAATGCTGGCCAACGAACTCATCCTTTCGTTTGGAAAGCTTGATTTTTTGGCGCAAGAACGGAATGTTTATCTTAATCCTAAGCTGAGTTATCCCTAAAAATCTTAAAAATTAAGATACTCGAAAACTAAGATTAAAAAAAAAAAAACTTTCTAGGAAGAACTTTTGATCATAAATAAGCACTAGAATTGACTCTCAGAGTTCGATGAACTTGAGTCGGGACACCCTGTACCTCTATAGGCATGTTTATATTTTTTTACAAAACATCAAAATGAGTCTTACGTTCTATGTAAACTATTTCGTCGAATTATTCAACGTGCAAACTAATGCTATTTGGATCCTTATTGATTGGTTTTAATGCCAAATTAACAGCGCTAACGACCGTTGGTGCATTTACCCTAAATGGTTCTGGGAAATCCAAATGCTTCTGTGACGGTAGCGACTGTTTGTGCGCCGATAGCTCACTTATAACCAGCTCGAATAAAAATACTTGAGATTCATTTGCCAAATTGCAGGGTCGGAAACAGAAGAGACGTCGTTGCCAATTCTCTTGTTTGTTAGTGTTCACGTCTAAATAGCGAGATTTAGTCAGTTTCTCACCCTGCTAAGTTCGTCGACCCAGTTTTTTAGAGGAGTCAAGTTACAATTTTCTGTTGTCCATAATGGTCCTCTTAGTGCTGTGGTTCTTGATTTATTCTTGCTTTCCTAATTTCATAAATAATTGAGAGAAATTTAGCCTTCTTTTTCCTCGATGCTCCAATATGTGGGTCTTGGTACTCCCCGACATCACAGTCGAGGAGTACCAAGACCCACATATTGGATCACACTTATATGCATCAGATAAATTGGCAGGATGTGCCAAATTCTTTAGTTCCCCACAGTTTTGAAGATATCGAAGTGGAACACTGAGAATTCATTCTAGTGTCATTATAAACATGAAAAATCTTGAAAAATTAAATACTTTGTTTTTGGCTTTCCTAAAGGCTATTGTGTATTGAAAATTTGATTATTTTTCTAACGCCTCAAAAAAAAAAAAAAAAAAAAAAAAAAAAGGCTATAATGTACCTAATCGGTCTAAAAAACATTGTCTTCTTTTCTTTTGCTTTCGAGTCTACCTATAGGCAGTGAAGGCTATGATCGATAGAAGTAGTTCCTCCTTCTCGAGTCTTGAAAATGCTACCCCTTGGCATTTCCTGAGGTTATTCAACCTGCACGATATCCTCTGAGTTCCTCTGGGTTATCGTTTCTTCTCTTGTGGGTGCTCATGAATCCTGAACGACATAGTCCAGTCATCAGTTGATTCGGGGATGCAATGTTTTGGTGTACAATTTTTCTCTACGGTTTTATAAATGTTTTTGGGTGCTGAACACGAACCCGAAGCTCACCAAAAGGATATCCATTGTCATAAGGCATTGTTTTCTTCTTCGTAGGATGAAGGACAAATGTTTGACAAAATGAGATTTTCCACTCGTATTTTACGTTCTAGACCATTCTGAACAATTTTCGTTACGTGTCTGTATGTAGGTTGTGTAAGTGTGTGTGTGCAAATCCTTGTACCAATCTTCAATTTCTACAGTTTTCATTCGATTCGAATATAATTTTCATGGAATGTTCAGGTTAGCCTGTGTCCACAAAACAATTTCCAGGCTGCGCATGCGCAAAAGTAAAATTCATCAAGCATTATTTTCTCACAGCCTAGCCGTCCGATATCGATCAAATTCGGAGGGTGGTCAGGAAAAAACGATTTAGTCATCCCTTATCAGTTTCAATACGAACGTATCATCAGTAGCTACTGCGCAGGCGTGAACATAAAATCTTTCTAACAAGCATGTTTTTTTTCCATTCGATTTCGAGAAATATTCAGGGATTTTACGGTTAGGCCGTAGATGGTCCCAAATGAACTATATTATATATATAGATGTTATGGGTTCAATTTGATGCCGAATCTGTACTAAATAAAATAGACGGTATTGGCAATAAATGTAACAATAAATTATATATATATATGAATATTATATATATTTATATTATTTATAACTAATGTTAATATAATAAATATTTATCATGTTATATTTACTTATATGTTCATGAAAATAGTGCAGTGTGTTCAAAAAATTCAAAACAAAAATTATTATTATCATTAGAAAAATAAATGTTAGGTATTCTTTTCAACAGTTATGTCGAAAATCGCGAATTATGCTGAATTCATACTTTGAAAGATCTGTAGTTAATATCGAATCCATAACAAAATTGCATTGATTGATTCAGTTGTTCAAATGATGTAACAATAAATAAATATATTATAATGCAAGCCAAAGAATGTTTGGATTTAAACAGTTGAAGTTGGAAATAAGTGTTTAAAAAAATTTATAGAAATCATATAGCTTCAAACAAAAATTAATCTATAGGGTTCGTTATTTATTATAAGGAAAATCATGTAGGTATTGTACGCTCAATAAAAAAAGAAAATTGATTCTTACTTGGCAGTGGTGATTCAGTTTATGAAGATCCTATTTAAATTTGAACAATGATGGTGATTGAGGAAAAATATCGTGGGTAGAACATTTTTTAGTGTCTTGCCATAAGAAGAAACCTAGAGATAGAACAGTTTCTGCGCAAAGGAAGCAGCTTTGTGACAGAATGGCGAAGACATATTTCTCGTTTATTTAAAAGAGCGCATCTGTAGCATTGTTTGTCCGAATGACTGAACGGGGCAAACCCGAGGACGGTGGGAAACTTGGTGACAATAACGGAGTTGATTATGAAGGAGGTGCGAAGGAGGCGTGATTCACATTCATAACAACACCATAACTTCTTTGTGTTCTTCGCTCGTCGTGACTCCTCGTCTTCCCATCACTTCTCAGTGATGGGTGGATACTAAGAAATCTGGGACAGGTGTAATTATCGTTTCTTCTCTTGTGGGTGCTCATGAATCCTGAACGACATAGTCCAGTCACCAGGTGATTCGGGGATGCAATGTTTGGTGTAGAATTTTGCTCAACGGTTTTATAAATTTTTTGGTGTGCCGAACACGAACCCGAAGCTTTCCAACAAAATTTATGGACCAAACACCGTCAAAAATGCAAAAATTCTTGAAATTTCGGTACTTTTTTTAATATTCTGCGAATAACTTTGAAAAGGCACGTTCTAGCTCTAATCGTTCTATATAGTAAATTAAAGACCACAAAATTCTGCGTTGAATGAGCTCCTGAAAGTTAAAATTCATCCAACCTTAAGGGCGCAACTTGCTCAACAAATTTAGATTTTTTCAACTTTTCGAAAAATCAAGATAACTTCAAAACTGAATACGTCGTAGAAGTCGTCATTTGTGAGCTGCAGACATTCAATTTTGAAGTCATCTTGATTTTTCGAAAATTTGTAAAAATCGACATTTTTTAAAAGCCCGTTGTGCCCTTAATAAAGTTGGATCAATTTCAACTTTCAGGAGCTCATTCGGCGCAGAATTTTATGGTATTTAATTTACTATATACAATAGAATGATTTCAGAACGCACCATTTCAAGGTTATTCGCAAAATACCAAAAAAAAGTGCCAAAATTTCATGAATTTTTGACGGTGTTAGGCCCATAAATTTTGTTGGGAAGCTTCGGATTCGTATTCAGCACCCCATAAAACATAAAGAACCGTTGAGAAAAATTCTACACCAAACGTTGCATCCCCACACCCGATGAGGCACCTGGTGACTGGACTAGACAGTCGTTGCGGAAAATTTTTATTTCGCAATAGACTTCTAGTGGATTCGGTGGAAATCTATGTGAACTTGATAAATAGTTTGTTTAGCTGCTAACTATAGATACAGGGATTCCCCGAAAGTACCCCCCCCCCCCCAACGTTTTCCCATAATTTTTTAGATATCGAAGTGAACGGGAGAGCGTTTTTGAGGTGCCTGTCACTAAGCTGGGGGGGGGGGGGGGGATAAATAAATCAGTCATGCAGCATGATCGTATGAGCGAATTTTCTTAAATTATCTATCATAATACGTTAAATTGTATTGAAATTTGAGCAATTTCAGTAGAAATAAATAGTTAAAAACAATATTATGGCAACAAAAAGTTTGGTAATTCAAAAAAGATTTTGGATTTTTAGGTTTTTCACAGTTTTTATAGATTATTCAGCAAATATTAATGCAATTTAAGTACGTTTTTCAACATAATTTTGTGTACAAGTTTTGAATGTCCTAGTTAATTGTTAATAATTTTGTTTTGACTGAAACTCTTCTAAAAATTACAAATTTAACGATTTTTGGAAGTTCGTAGCAAATTTTCGTGATTTATTGAGTACGCTTTTTGAAATTTAACCAACTTAACGTCAAAAATTATTGTATATTGGGTTAAAAACAACGGATTTTTCAAGGAATATATCGGCAAATAATGAGTTCTTCTGTCATCACTGGGTAGCAAAGATGGTAAGCATCCTCCTTTTATTTGTAGTAGAGAAGTGGATGGCCAGGGAGTTCGATAGATTTTCGTTTTCAGGGCACGTTCAGAACTACGCTCCGCACCAGGTTTTGCGTGGGCGCACAGCCATTATCCGTGCAAGGTCGGGTCAGCTGCAGGGCGCTCGGAACACGACCTGATCGACCCCGCTTTCAGCTGTGCGCACCTAAAGATGAAGGCCTCGTCTATATACACCAAAGGACTGTTATGTTCTCTATAAGATAACTTACCTACCTCAACATTCAAATAAAATCAAATCCCAGAATGAGAAAAAGTTAATTCCACATAATTATGATCATCATCAATGAGTAAGCTTGGACCTACATAATTACCTAATTGTAATTGAGTAATTGCGTGTAAAAGTATGTGTAAAAGTAATTGCGTAATTGTTCCAAATGGCACAACACAGGTGTAAGAGAAATCACACAAATTTGTACGAAGTACGGTTTAGTAAACAGACGATTTTTATCCTTTACCGCTAGCGTTGCGTCAGTATTGAAGTGTTTCTTCATTAGGGAAATTTCTAGGGGGAGATTATTAGTTTTTGATGGTCCAACGTTTTATACTTGAAAATAGATTGTGATCGAACTGGAAAGTACTTTTTCTTTTAAATTTCAGACCACTTTTGCCATATTGACTTCCATTAAAATATTTATTTTACTTGAACTGCTGTAGGTGTATATTAAGTTTCAGTCCACAATTTTTTTCGTACAAGATGGAGCAACTCACCTAACTTTTAATTCTGTGTATTCAACATCATGTAAAGTAAATAATAACACTACAATTGTAGCAATTTGTAGCAATAAAAATTGTGTTACAGGTCGTGTGCTTGAATCGTCGAATCGGGAATTAGTAGATGTCTTCAGGGTACCAAGTTGGTCGTCATTTTGCACATTCTATCGAGCAAATTCAAGAATGATTGTACCGCTATGGGCAAAAAACTCAAGCATGTTGCAACGAAAGAGGATTTATTTAAGGGGTCTATTGATGTTGTTGCCGAAGAAAATCGTCGATTGAAAGAAGAGGTTGCTCAACTAAAACATGACACCCATAGGACATGAGCCCATCAGGCAAAGACGTCGTTAAGTCATTGGTCCTCCCGACTGGATCGGGTTCCCACAATTGAATTGAACATGACACCCATTAATTGAAAGCTCAAGTGAACGAACTTATTGACAAGAAGAGTTGATAATACGAGGTCTAAAAGTATCAGTGGAAACATTGTTGTAAGACGCAGTTGAATAAATCTTACTGTCAACGGTTTGAAATCCCCGAACGTTAATATTGTTCAGTTTTTGTTCTCTCGAAACATTTAGCCAGTAAGCCGTGTATTACCTTTGCTGAATTGGAACCTTAATAAGTGGGATGTAAATTTATGAAAATGTTAGTAAATTGCAATGAACAGGAATCGTAACGGCTGAAAGCAGAATTAAGCGTGATATTTCACATTAAATAAGGAAGCAAATGTTGATCAAAAATGTTGCAAATTATTACACAAAGGTTTATTATTTCTGTATTAGATAGCCCTTGTACGCATACACTGGTCCATAAAAAATTACTTAAAAAAACTGAGTCTATGGTGCATTATCGAAATATCCCTAACTGGGCGATGTCACCTACCAAAAGAAAATAAATAAATTATCTTAAAAAAATCGGTGTGCGTCGGACCACACGGTGGAAGTTATACTTCTGTGGCCATAATTTATAATTAATAAATAAATTATGAATAATAATTTATAAATTATAAATTTATAATTTATAATAATTATAAATTTATAAATTTATAATAATTTATAATAAATTTATAATTATAATATTTATAAATTTATAATAATAATCTATAAATTTATTATAATTTATTAATTATAATTTATATATTATGAATCGATAGTTCTTAAAAATTTGTTCTTAAAAATTTGTTCTTAAAAATTATAAATTTATAATTTATAATAATTATAAATTTATAATAATTTATAATAAATTTATAATTATAATATTTATAAATTTATAATAATAATCTATAAATTTATTATAATTTATTAATTATAATTTATATATTATGAATCGGTAGTTCTTAAAAATTTGTTCTTACTTTTCTTACTTTTCTTACTTTTCAGCGTGACGCGGTTTCTCGACCAACATCCCATCCCAAAGGGTCTAACTCCTCCTCCTCCTCCTCCTCCTCCCTCACTCCTCCTCCTCCGCCTCCCTCCTCCTCCTCCTCCCTCCTCCTCCTCCTCCTCCTCCTCCTCCCTCCTCCTCCTCCTCCTCCCTCCTCCTCCTCCTCTTCCTCGATTAATCGATAGTTCTTAAAAATTTGTTCTTACTTTTCAGCGTGACATCCCATCCGATAGTTCTTAAAATTCAGCGTGACGCGGTTTCTCGACCAACATCCCATCCCAAAGTGTCTAACGGGCGCAAAGAAGTATAACTTCAAAAAAAAAAAATAAATAATAAAAAAAATAAAATAAAATAAAAAAAAAAAAAACCTTCGAAAGTGACTAGGAAGAAAGAATTAAAAAATGTGATGTCTCTGCTGGGATACGAACCTTGGCACCGCCCCCCAGTCGGACGCACTATCCACTGAGCAACGAACGCCTGCATAATAAAATCTCATTATCCGACTTACATCTGGGCCCTTTACTGGCTTTCATTGCCCCGATACTGCCCTTTAGGGATGCCGATGTTAGGTACTGGCGCATCCTGTTACACATAATGTTTCCGGTCGATGTATGATTTTTGAGCCAAATTTCATAATGCTCGGTCGAGTAGTTTCAGAGAAAAGCTTCGGACGGCGGCACAGTGGTTCCAAATAGCAAAAGGCGGAGAAAAATAATGGTATCTTTTTTTGTCACAATTCAATTCTAAAGTCTTGTTACGATAAGTGAGAGAGCTGTAGCTACAGCCAACCCTACTTGGCAGACTTTTTGCCCTATTTCTATTAATCTTTTTCAGTACCTTCATGTTTACCTAGTTGTCCTATCAGCTTTCTACCAAGAACGTTAAGGGTCGGTTTCTCCAAAAATCCCTAACTCTTATTAAAAAGTAGATCATTGTTCTACCGAACCAGAGATTTGAACGATGATTTAAAACAAACGGGTTTCACCAAAGTAATCAACGATTACTTTGTTATCAGTAACCATCAGCTTACAGCGTTTCCATGAAACGTCGATTTAAAGTTTAAACGTTGATTTACACGATATCAAGGAGGAATTTGCCCGTAAAATGAGGGTGATAACGAGATAACAATGAGAAAACAGCTGTTACCTACCTGAATTGTCAACGCTTCCGTTTTTAATCCATTCTGATAGCATAATTTGTATACAAACTCGTTGACGTCAGGCGTGGTCCTTTACGTCCACATCATTTCGAAACATGGTTGATAATATGTGGGGGTTTTCAAAAAATGCTGGATTCGAGTTTGAGGTCAAAAACGCAAATTTTCGAACCGCTGGAATACTCCATCCAAACACAATTTTGATTCGCCTCCATTGGGAATTTCGGGAGTCTCCCAAAAATCAGTAGTAGGTATTCGGTGGATCTTATGAACTGCAGAATCCGAGATTTCAAAGTAGGATGCACTACGTAATTATCATAATAATTTGAACTCGAAAAGCGCGGGGAACAGGCCACAATTTTCGAGTCATGACTTGGTACCTATATTTATGTTTGTATCTCCAGTCAGTTCAATTGCAACACATGACGGCACATGAGGTCATCTTTTTTACAACTGCATTCGTATATTCCATGTATGTATATCTCTTGCGTATTTGATGCTATCATCAATTTGTTCGAGGACCGACAAAACAGTAGTTTTTGAAAGTCGGTACCTCGTCACAAAATAGATTTCATTGAGATCGAAATCCGCCGCACTCTATCTAATCCACCGTGGATAGTAAAGTCTTCATCATCCTCGTCAAATTCATCCTCAAACACCAACGCTCTAATAAATCCTCTGCGACTGGTTTCCGTGCACCTAGGAAAATGAAGCAAAATATGTTGGGAAATGTATCAAAACAGAATCTCGTTCATGTAAACAAAGACGATGAAGTGAACTAGTAATAATCGTTGATTGGAACGCTAACCACCCAAATTCGGCTGGTTGGTTTTAATCGTAGATTTAGCGAGTTTGATAATTGATTTATCTGAACCGGAGATGGTGAAATCGAACATCGTTGTTAACAGCTGAGATCTCCCGTCTAATAAGTACCTTCCTAAACGTTGATTGAAAACTTTGGTGTAACCGGCCCAGAACGATTTTAGTGTTTTAAAAAATGTATAGAACCCATTTAAGAAATAGGTCACGTAAATTTCACCTAATTTTAGTTGAATTCATTTGAAAGTTGAATTCACATTAGACTGTGTGTTTTGAGCAGAATCGAAATCCAGTTGGAAAAATAATTTATTACACATTCCGATACATGAGGGCACTCTCTCCATTTAGAGACAAACTGACGCCCAATCATTTCCAAATAGTTTAGGATTGGTTGTGTAATGATAACTATGTGAGTAAAGGCAAAAATACATGTGCACTGAATGACCTTTAAACAAACTCTATAATCTCGCAGTTTAATTTGTCTGGTAAATGGAACAAGCCAGCGGCTTTCTTAGCGGCCCGATCTAGATCCGTCGTTCACCATCAAGATTATGATGATCGACGTCACCCAGGGGGCCTTGAAGCTAACAACAGTTCTTCTGTACAAGCATCAGAAGATGAAGCAACGCCGCAATTGCCCCTTTTCGAGCTCCGGGCCTACTGGGAAGGTCGGTCAAACCGAGATTTCGTGCAGCGGACAAAAAGGTTTCTCCTTGAGCCCGTCAGAGGTCGTGAGATTCTTTTGTTGAGGATGGGCGGCGCGGGGGAGGCTTTTCAAGGGTCCACATCCTGGCGCGGCTCTGGAGCGATGATCTCATCCCAGTCAACAGGTTGCCTTCTCGGCGACGTTTCCGTGATCATTCGACCGAATAGAGATGATCTTCTCCCGGAGTTTAACACTTGTCACATGGTCACTATAACTTCAGGCGATAATTTCCAGCTTGAGGCCGGGAAAGCGAATTATGTTTTGGTTCATCATACCAAATAGTAAATCTTTGTAATGTTGGGCCACAGTACTAAATTTGGCTCGAATATTCCCCACTGACCAAGATACCTACGCCTGAAAGCTTAACCTTCTTACTTGGAATCACCCCGGGGAGAGAAGTTTTAGGGTTGACAGTTTCAAAAATCAGTATATCAAAAATTTCCAATTAGAGGTTGGTTTTAGCGAATTTTCGTAGAAAATAAAGCTATTGCAATTTGTTCAAAAAATTTTAAAATCAAAATTTTCGAAAATTTTCTTTATTGAAATCCGTTTTGAGATATTCTGAAACGAACCCTAAAGTTTAACACATTTTCATATATATACTCCTGCTCAAAATTAGAGCACCACCATCCATGTCTTCGTTTGTCCCCTTCGGTTTTCCCTCATTAAGTTTTTATTCATTTGCATTGTTTGCAAACACAGAAGGAATACAGTAACCAAAAAAGTCCAGTCATGCAGCATGACCCCATGAGCGAATTTTTGAAGAAATCTTCGACATTTCAGTCGCTACTTAACGTTACAGACGGCCGAGCGGAGCGAGGCCTTGGGTCTGCCTGCTAGTACGTACATAAATAGAACTTCTTCATAATTTCATGGCTGATATTTTCTAAGCCACAGTCAGTATTAAAGCTACATCAAGTCCTAAAACAGTTGAGCGTAAAACATTAAAGAGAGCGACCGAGAGAACCGGAGGACGGAATATTTCACAGAGTAAACTCATCAGTTGTGATTACATTTTTTTTTTTTTTAATAAGCACCTACTATCTACGTTTTAAACAGCATGGTTCTAAGATTGGTTATACAGGGATACTTCCATAAGAGTAGTTCAATCTCAATTTGGACAATGTTTCATGCATATATTACCGATTTTTACAACTAGCGAACGACATTATTTCGATTTTTGACTGATTTTTTAACTTTGAAATTTTTGAAAACTTGATACATATTCTTATAGGAAATTTTACGCTGATTCCGAATATATCACATGTTAGTATGCTGAAAAAATTATTTCGCACAACAAATCGCAAAAAACAGGCTATTTTGAAATTTTTGACTACATTTTTGAAAATTTCAACCCGAAGATGTAATCCGATCATGCTGGCCAACGAACTTGAACTTTCGTTTCGTGTCCTTAACATTTTAAAATTTGTTTGAAGTTTCTAAAACAATTCTACGGACAGTTATCGTCTGGAATGACACATACATACATACATAAAAAAATGCGTTAAACTTCAGAATATGATTCAGAATAGCCTGAAACGGATTTCTGCATAATTTTTTTTCAAAAATTCACATTCTACAAATTTTGAGGCGAGAGCAATAGGACACAAAGGTGAACTGTACTTTAAAATATTTACTTTGAGCACTGAACTTCTGAATGTCTCTGATATACCGATAATATATTACATATGCCCTCTCTTAAATCCAACAGAAAGTGGGCGAGGAATATTTTTTCCCCAATTTATATTATTCTCGGAAGTGTTGTCACCCAAACGTTGAATTCAGGGGCAGCCCCTTTTTGGCGGCGCGTGTGGCGGTTCGGGAAATATCCGGAACAGCGCCCCCCTGCTATCAACATCTTCAGTTGAGTTTGAAGTTCCATCGAAAAATACCGTAGGTAACAACAGATTTTGCCAACAGCAGATTTTTCTCTTAATCAGGGTATAATAAACGCAAAACCGTTGCGTACCTTTATTGTTCATCATTCCTGTCACTTGTTTTTTCCATATCATTACAAAAAAACGTTTTAAGCAGGGGAGGTAGTATTTCCATGGAGCACGAATTCAACCAGTGACTCAGAACAGTTTTAAAAACCAATATGGCTGCCAACTGAACAGTAATGTACGAAAACGTCATTCCTGTCACGGTCAGTTCTGTCACGTGACAGGACCTGACAGTGTGTGACAGGAATGACGATTTTTATTCAGTTCTTTCGTTCATTCTTTTTGCTCCTTTCAACCAACATTATGAGCTTCGCAACTTTTAAATCCTCTGTAGAATTCATATTCCCAATACAAAATTAATTGCAAAGTCGGGTTTCCGTTTTTTAGCCTTTTTTTAACGGGTTATTGAAATCTGTAACGACTGTTCGGAAACGTGCTTTTAGCGAATTTTCTTAGAAAATGATGCTATTGGAATGACTCCGAAAATTTTAAAATAAAAATGTTCATCATCAAAATCTGTTTTGAGGCATTTGAAATGATTCCTGAATTTTAACACTTTTTTATTTCTATATAAATGTACATGTGTGTCATTCCAGACGACAAGTCTCGATAGGATTGAGATAAAAACCTCGTTCTTCCGCCAAAAATTAAGCATTCCAAAAGAAAGGATGAATTTGTTGGGCAACACTTTTTGAAAACATTAAATTGGTCAAATTTCAAAAAATGTACTAAAAAATCACAAAAATTACAGAACCGGCTAAAAATGGTTAAATTTATATATTTTTAGCAGAATATTACTCAAAAAAGGTTTATCAACCATGACCAAGGTCATTTAAAAATTGAAGCTCAAACTTATGCTGAAAAATGTACTCAAATTTCATCATAACGTGTGCTAAAAAGTCGATAACAATTTTTAAAAAAATCTAAAAACTCAAAATCTTTGTATAGGTAGAAGATTATTTTTTACATCAAGTTTTTTCACAATAAAATTAATTGGTAACAATTTCTTTGCGCACAAACTTCTCAAATTACAACTTAATTTAACTGAAGTGTAATACGATAATTATGGGAAATTCGCTCACATGATCATGCTGGAAGGCTGGAACTTTTTTTTCTGTTAGTAACCCATGTTCTAGTTCAGTTCTTTGATATTAGGTATGGATATATAATTGGGCATTACATATTTTCCAGGTTTTCCTTTTTCTGCGCATCTTAATTCTCGTTTTTACAATTTTCAGTCTTCAGAATGGCCCCCCAGAAGAAGAAAGAAACAGGAGAAAAAATAAGAAGAAGAAGCGAAAAAAGATGTTTCCCCTTTGTTTTACTGGACAATGACACATTTTTGTTGGTTCTTTATACTCAGTAAAGTGTTCTATTTTTGATCTACCTATTAGGTGAGAATTTTTAAATGTTAAATAAATTTGCTATCCTGTAATTTTTCTTGTCTATTTTTGATATTTTTGCGTTTTGTTCCTTTTTATAGTTCAGTTTCCTACATATTTCTCAGTAAATCTCTTTATAAAGTTCCTAGGTAAGTTATTTAATTTCTGCAAGAGAATAGATTCAGACTGATCTCTACAGTTGGTCGCATCTACTGTCCTTCCTATATGACTGAACTTCTCTTCGTCGTCAATAGTTGAAATATTTTAAGTGTTCTAAAGAATTTTGTAATAAATAAAATATTTTATATGAACCTCCCGTGTACTTTGATCTCCTTTCAGGTCTTATTGTATGTGAATGCATACATTAAATTATGCTGGACACCCTCTTTAGTTCAGATCCGGTCATTTCTGTCACATGTTAGTCAGTTCTGTCACACTGCATAAAACACTCATAAGTATTCTATAAAATGAAATTTCAAATGATCCCCTATCACATCTTCTTCCAAAAGATCTTCTTTTGTAGCTACCGTCTTTGAATGAAATGTCATCTTCTTCAATTGTACTCTATATGTAATATAAGATATGTGAGAATGAAATTGACCATCAAAACCGTAAAAAACTGAAAAATTCTTTAATTGAAAAATTATGCTCAGCAGACATTGCCGCAAGTAATACCAGACTTAAGCGAAAAACCAACAACGAGAACTTCAGAGTGACTTCATCATCAAATACAGGCGTGACAGGACTGACACTTCGCAACAACTTTTAGAGCTTCTACTTGGAGAAAAAAATTGAAAAACTCAAAATTCAGCTCGGCCGTTTTAGGGATGGGTTCCCAAACGTTTTCTTGAACGAAAAAAAGTTTTTCCAGTGGATTTTAATTACATCGGTTTGACAAAATTTTCTTGAGTCAATTTGTCCGCCGTGTTGAAAAGTGGCCATAACATAATATAGTACGTAAATTTACGAAAATTCGCTCATACGATCATGCTGCATGACTGGAACTATTTTGTTTTATTATTTCCAGTAAACCAAGAAATAGATGTGTGATAGAAATAGAAATGTGATTCCTGACTAGGTACTTGTATGAACCTAATAATAAATGTAGAAGTAATAATCCTTTGTTTAATAATTTGCAGCGTTTTTGCTTGAAACTGATGTATTTATATACAGTTTGATATATTGAAATATATAATTGATATACCAGTTATAATGATAGAGAAGTGATTAATGAATTTTCCACCGAGTCGTATACGTGCGTGGTCTTTTCATACGGGTTGTAGTGGGTATCGTGTCCACCTTACGAACGTAGGAGATGGGCTCAAACCTCGCTAGGATTCGCTAATTTTCTCGTCTCTGATTTTGATATATTTTCCCGCTAGTATTTAATGAGGTTTATTGGGATTGAATTTAGTACTTAAAGCAAAAAGACTTTTTAAGTCATCATCATACTGACAATCATTGTGCTGTGCAGGATGACGATTGTAACAAACCATTGTGTAATAATTTGTATATTTTTTTTCTCCTTACGATTACGGGGGTCCGTCAGGCTCGCAATAGGTTCGGGTAGGCGTATTAGTTATGACTGTTTTTTATTTTTATTATTAAGCGAATTTTTGTTAAAAAATGGTATTGCAATGGCTTCAAAAATTTTGAGATCACATTTTTTGAAAAACTCCTTCAGGGGAATCCGTTTTGAGGCATTCTGAAACGATTCCTGAAGTTCACGCTTTCACAATATAATATACAACATTTTGAACGAACAATATAGTAGGCAACAAGAACAGCCCTCATTAAACTCAAATGCTTCGTGAGTAGGTGGATCTTCTTCTCATCGCCGGGGCAGATACACTAGGTCACGTTCTGGTGATTCCACTATCGTGTTCCCACACAGATAAAGGAACAACAATCATTATATAATAAGGCGGCAGAGACTAAGAGATAAACACTGATGAAGTTAATTGGTATATTACGAGGCTGTGTTCGTTAGAACTACTGAGTGCTCATTGAAAAAGAAAGCATTTTTAGGTCGTCCCTTTGAAGTTATGTCTTTTAGGCAATGCTTCATAAATAATAGGGATGCCTATCAGAATTGATCCAGGGGGTTGTGGGACATCTCAAGCTTGGAAAAAAACTGATTACGAATCCGTTTCAGACCATTCTAAGATCGAATCCGTGAAAAACTCGGGGCCACCTCCAGTCGGACGCTCTATCCACTGAGCTACGAACGCCTGCATAATAAAATGTCATTACCCAACGCACATCTGAGCTCGTGTATTCACTTCATTGGTCTTTTATTGCCCGGTATTACGGATTCGTGGTGATGTAAACGAGAAGTCACTGTACGAAGCAGACTGAATTGTCTGGAAGATATCTGACCCCTAGGGATAATTTTACATGCAAAAAATAAACAAAATTCACTGAGGCTGGTATGGGGGGTGGGGGTGGAGTATCAACGTGAGTTTATGAGCGTAATAATGGCTAATATAGGTCGTCCTCTGTGGCCGAGTGGTCTAAGACGCAATTGGGATTCAAATCCCGGGCTGGTTACGAAAATTACCAGGTCTGGGGTCTATACGCTATCATGTGCGAGATTCAGTTCATGGTTAAATACTTATAAATTGAGATACCCTAAATGGGTTAACTCAAAGGGAAAAAAAGGCTAATTTACGGCGCTTGACCATGTCAATTGATGACAA